>JACYFF010031266.1:25336-56625 GCA_017589665.1 Selenicereus undatus
TTTTTTTTTATATTTGTTTTTTTGTATATATATATATATATATATATATTTCTGTATATTTATATATATATATATATATGTATATCTATATGTTTGTAGCTAAAGGAATTTAAAAAATACACTATCCATAAATGTAAAACAAAATTTGAGAAATTAGAAGAACTCTTCAACTTCTCACTCATAGAATCTTCTGATTTAAAGGCTTCCTGAGTGTGGATTAATACTTAAAACCTCTTCCAAACCTGGAATTCTCTAAGACATTAAAGGCATTCTAAGTGTGAATTGGCATTTCAATCGTAGTCAGCATATATCTAAAATTCAGTCTAGGTGCTTATCTCTGCTAATATCTCATGATAGAAATTAGAGCATGTTGGCTTTGATACTTGTTTGAGTAGTTTAATTCAATCCTAATAAGGAACAAAAATGAGTATATGTTGTTGTCGTTCCCTTGGGTATGTACTTTACCTAGAAAAAAGGGTGCTCTTGCTCTCCTGAAAGGATAAAACCTTAGTGGTTGTTGCTTGTTTCGATTGTATCCTTCCCACTCCACCCTTTTGGATGTGCAGTTTGCTATATTGGTGTGATCTTGTCTGTATAAAGATCGTTCTAGAGTTGGGTAGTTACTAGAGCTCAGGGCCTTGTGTTGGATTGTGATGAACTCTTACTATCTACCTGTTCTCCTTGCCAACTCTTACTATCTACATGACCTCCTTGCCCCACCTCCGTGCTAGCTTCTCAAGGTTGATTTTATGGAAAGGACTTTGGAAGCAGAATATATCCCTTTTATTTCATGAAGAGACAAATTGGTAACTGTTTTGGTTGATAATGCTCGTTAGATATTGGAATCTCTTGCTGTGTTTCCTTGGATCCATGGATAGCTGAAGTCTCTTATGAGGGTGTCCTGGAAAAACATCAAAAAGAGGAAAAAAAAAACAGACACCATAAAGTAAGAATACATTATTCCATAACAAGATATGAATCTTTAATAGCCCAAATTTCCATTTAGGACAAACATAATGACCAATACGGAGATTAACCTAGAGCCCAACTCTTTGGATTGTCTGGATGAATGTTACTAAGTCATATCTTTACTATTAAAAGAAAAAACTAAGAACCTTATATATCTGCACAAAAGTAGTGAATAAGGTATGAAAAATGGTGAAATTATAGATGCAAGAGCAGTACATTTCCAGGGGAAGGTTCATGTCCTGTCCAAAATGCATAAGTGTCAACAACAACTAATAATCCAACGTTGGCCTTCCGAATAAGATGTTCCCACATATGCAACACAAATTACAAATAGACATGACAATTAACACTGAATTCGGCAAAATAGAAGCACTTATTACCCAAATTCTAAAACCCATTTCACAAAAACTAAAACCCAGTGAAACCCACTACACAAATGTGCATTTTGAGAGAGAAAGAGAGAGAGAGAGATAGAGAGGTAGATACATTAGGGGTGCTTCTGGGATAATGAATAGACCCGGAATTGAGAATTTTCCTTTGCCCGTTGATTATTATACCACTATTGCCATATGTCACTGCAAAATGTGTTATCAGAGAACATAAAATGGAGCTCAAGAAAAGCAGTATTAGTAGGTTAGAAACAAGACTTCAGTCCATTGTTCTTCTGTGTAGGTTTTCTTGGTTTGTAGTAATTTCGTCTTTCTTTCATTATGAAAGAAGAAATTAGATCAGAAGCGATGACATTGGTAGAGATAGAGTGGTGAAACATGTTAAATTACAGATTGAAGCCGATCTTTACTCCATGCCATAAAGTGTGTATCTGTGCGCATGCACTCATTGTTTCCACATAAAGTTTGCACCTTTACAATAAGAAAAGATAAAACACCCCGTAAAAAAAGGATTTTTAACCTGAACCAATAAAAAAATTTCAAGTGGGTTTTAAAGAAATGGGGAAAAAATATTTTGTCAGATCGTCTAGTTTAGAAATGTTTGAATGTTTAAACTTTAAAGACTCACCAAAAGCCAAATTTTGAGAGTATAGAACTCTTTCTCTAACTTTAAGGAGGGTGCATTTTGTACGAAACCGATTTATGGAAATGAATATTACTGATAAAAGGGTGAAGAAAAAGGAGTTTAGCACTGAAACCTCAAGGGTTTCATATGAGTCATTGAAATCTAAAACAAGGGTTTGTTCATCTACACATAGGCTACTAGTATTTGGTGTCCAACTTAACCTGAACTAGTGACCTGGAATGATCATATGCAGAGAAAGGCATATATTACTAGCCGATATTTTTGTACTAGTGCTATGTAATTTGGCATCAGAATATCAGCAACAAGATGTTTTAGAGTTTGAGCTGATGAACACTCTTAATTTATCAAATATAAACCTATCTTCACCCAATATAAGTTTAGGTAAAAGCTTGCTTAATAATTACTATAAACATGATTACTTATATTGACTTATATAAAAACCTTTGTACATTTTTATATATGTTAGTGGTTTTGCCCCTTTTTAGTGTTTGTTGGTTGTACCAATCGTAATAATTATGCTTGAGACCATCATCTTTCTTTTTGCTACAGTATTCATATAGTAGTTATATTGTGTTATATGATAAACTGGTAATATGTTCTTGCAATGAATGCATAGTTGTACAAAGTCGTTGCTTCATAAAAAATAAAGCGGCAGAACATCACATGTTCAAAGCTTTTTGGCCATACCGCAATGAGTAGGTGCATCATGGGGAGGCAATTTTTGGGCATTCTTGTTCATTGCTCCATGACAAAGTCCATAGCACTACTAATACTCAACGAGAAAGTAGTTATAGTAACATTGATACTATGGGAATACTTAGTGATCTTTTCGAAATGCGCAATAATCATGGGAGTAACATGTTCATCATGATATTGATATGCAAAAGAAGACAATGGCTAGCTACGAAATAAGGGGCATGAGGTGACATTTTAATGTCGGGTGATGACACTGGATATGAAAGGTTATTAGAACAAGTTGAATAGGAGCTAGACATTAGGAAATAAATATATATTAGGAAACAAATACTTGTATTAGATATTGTTATCATGATAAGATATTATCCATTAGTGTAATAGCCCAACCCTAAAATTATTTAATTATATTTATTTATTTAATTACCTCGTGTTCATAATTTTTTTTTCTTCTATCATATTCATTTATTTCATTTATTCACCGCTGTGGAAAGTTTTATTTGATTTTATTTGGGCCCTCAATTGGCAATTCAGATTTTAATTGTTTATTTATTTGATTAATGAAAACTTTGGAAAAATTGATAGTAGGCCATAAGAAGTTTAATCTAAGTAATTTATTTTGTTTTCCGTAACATTACAAAGCTTTAATTTTTAGTTTCATAAAAACATTATCGTTACGAAGCGTTTCATTCCCGAACCCAACTTATTTTAGCCTGTTTGAAGCCCAACAAGTTGCTTATTAATCTAGCTAATTACCATGGTTAAACTTAACCATGGTTAGCTTAAAAAGGTGGCTTTACTAGATAAAAATTCACCCAAATGAGTTGATTAGTCAAAACACACATCTTAATCCACAAACTCCATTTTCTCTCTCTTCTTTCTCTCCCCCAATGCCAGCAGCAGGTCCGGCAGGTTTTGGGTGTTTTTTGGCCAGTCCTAGTGGTTTTCAACCCCCCAACATCCTAGTACCTCAAGCTACCATCCTCTATCATCAAAACCACTAAGCCTCATCTCCATCTCTACTTATTTGCAATCAAAGTGAGTAATCTTGAAATTTGATTTTGTTGGTTTTGATTTTTATTTTTTTTTTATTCTTGTTTTGATGTTTATGATCTTTGATCATGTTGTTTTGATAAGAAATAAGAGTTATTTTGATGTTGATCATGGTGGAGTTGAGGTTGGATCGTGCTAGGGTTAGGGTTGATGTTAATGCAAGCTTGATGTTAAAGTGTTGGATTTTGATTGTTTTATCTTTAATTTGGTCATCTTCTAATGTATTGGTGTTTATGATGATGTTTTTGGTGATTTCAAATGAGTTGGAGTGAGTCCAAGTTGGCCATGGACTAGGGTTTTGGCAAGTAAAGTAAGGTTTGGATTAAAATAGCTTTAAACTTGGTTTATGTGTGTATTAGATTGAAAAATGATTTTTATTGGATATGATTATGAACTGAATTTGAGTGTGGTGATTTTGTATGATGTTGGGATGGACCAAAGCTTGTTTACATGCTTTTAAGGAATGGTTTAAGTTGAGAATTTGTATAAAAAAGAGAGGGAAGAGTCAAAAGAGTGAGGCTGAAAATTTCAGGAAAACAGGACAGAGTTCACGATTAAACTGGTAATGATTGGCCCATTGCAAAATTATGATTTTTGGTGGGTATATATTTCCATGTGTTAGCTTTCAATTTCCTTTTGAATCACCTTAATCCAAGGTCTGTGGAAAAGGTTATGGTCGTTTTACCAACACTGCACAGAATGGACCAAAACTGACATCCTTGTATTCTAGCCTCATTTTGGGAATTCTATTGTGGGAATCAAGCTTGGTGTTCTGAATGAAAGATTTTTGGTTTGGGGTTTTAAGTCTCAATCAGAGGTCAGATGTTTAAGTTATGAGTCATTCTTTCTAAGCCTCTGTTGTGCTTTTACTTTTGTTCTACTAAATTATTAGCTATGAAATAAATAATTTTGCTAATCGTATGTTCCTACAACGATAATTTTGTACAAAATTAGGGCCTAATCTATCATTCCTTCTACTTTTGTGTATAATATTATTCAATGAGCTTACATTAAAAAATTTCAGGTACATTCATTGCCTGTATCTTTAAAAATCAGCACGTATTTATTAAAATTATAATGTTTTGATAAGTAAATCAATGAATAAGTTTAATTAGTGATTTATCACATAATTAGTAACCCCATCAGTTATCAGTTACGGGGCATAGACCTTCAGTTACTCGTGTGGCTTCAGGTTAGGTCCCGATCGGCTTGGCAGGTGTACACTTATCTTCAGATCGTAACAGTTACCAGGGTTTCACTATCAGATAATAATTAACAACGCAGTTTCATATTTATCCCATTCCTTGTGTGTAATTAAAAATGAATTGCAATACGGGCCCAACCAGTTTTCTTTCCATGAATGTTTAACAATACAGGAATGCATGTACTGAGCTTCGGCTCATAGTTCAAAATGTTTTCATGTTTTGTTTTAGGAAAGTGTTTAGTGAATTGCCCTCAGGTAGGCAGGACGGCTGAAGATGATAATTGAGCTGGGAAATCTTTATGGAATAGGGATGTATTATTGTTGAGATGTCTATAATACTGTGTTGTGATTATTTTGGTGTTGAGACTGTATATTTTATCAGAATTCTATATTTTGGTGTAATCCTTGAGATGTTTGAATGGTTTTAATGTTAGAATAATTTCTATATTTATCGAAATGGTCTGATAGGTTGTGATGGTGTGAATGCCTTTAATAGTAAACATTGATTATTATGGCTAGATTTATCATATACAAGCAAAGTCTTGTCTTTGTTGGACGACAGTAACGCCTTATCATTTGGGTTATCATTTCTAATTGGGCAAAATTAGTGAAAGAAATGCAAACAGTAATTTATGTACAATTGGGAAATGCAAACAGTAATTTATGTACATTTGGGGCATTACAAATTTAGTATCAGAGCCAGGTTGAGATTTTTTTTTGTGGAGTGTGGAGTTTAGAAATAAGAGGGTGAGAATGGTTGGTAGTGAGGGCCTTTGTATAATGCTAGAGTGATATTAGAAGTGTAGTAACGATATTAGAAATGCAGGTTGCTTACATTTGCATGTTCCTTAACTATGATTATGTATGCCTCTCATATATGTCTTTTCTTTGTTAGATGGACCCTTATGCTATTAACTTGATACCGGGTGCATCTGTGGCTGCCCACATCGCAGTACTGCATGCTAGTATAGAGGCTCATAAATAGGACCCTTTTTCTGAGTTTCAAAGCATTGCGGTCCATGCACATAGACTGCTCTGGTCCTTACCCGCAGTTCATCCGTGGATGGAGTTTAGGCTCCGTTATCATCACTATATGGTAATAGGGAACCCAGGATGGGACGGGCCTAGGTTTCAGGCCCAGGGGGCTTGGACTACTATTGCTACAGAGTTGTTATTGATGGAGGAGTTTGAGTAGAGGGGGGATTACCATGGAGACTCTACAACATGTCTTTCCGTTACATCAGGCATATCCCCCGCCTGTAGCCCCAGCACCAGCACAGGGACCACCCTCCCCACCTACACCAGGTATCCCATTGATGCCTGACAGCCCTGGGGGGGCTCATGTGGTGGTAGACCTCCCTGATACACCAGAGATATTGGTGGTTAGTTCTGAGGACGAGGGCCATCAGGAGGAGGAGGATGATCCCGAAGAGGATCAGGACATTGATGAGGCAGGGGCAGAGCAGCAGTGGGATTAGGAGATTGACGAGATGATAGTGGAGCAACAAGTTGAGCAGGATCAACAGGTTGAGCAGGAGGTTAGTGATGCCTAGTCAGAGGCATCGACTAGCAGCTTCGATTCAGGCAAAGAGCCTGATGATGAGTCCGACCCGGATTACGATCCATCAAGGGATCGTTAGGTGGTTCTAGGGGTTGGTGTTAGTAGTTTTCTTTTTCAGCCCCGGTTGTTTATAACATGGTCGGTTTGGATGGATGTATTTTGTGTAGGATATGACATTGTATATAGTCAGTTAGATCCTCTTCGACCGGGATGACATGGTCTGTATCTCTTTTTGGTCTGTGACGGACCTAGTATCTTGGGGCTAGTTAGTATTGGGGGTTGAGTTAGAAGTCAAAACTGACTTTGCCTAGTCAGTCAGATGTAATATGTTTTACTGATCATGTATATAAACAGGCATTTACGAATGTAAATAATCAATTATGAAATTATATAATGAAGCTTTGGGTTTGTTTACAATAATCTTTTATTTGGGTTTGTTTGCAATAATCTTTGAGTTATATTAAATGTATTTGTTGGGCATGCTATCTTATATGTTTGAGTATTCTAGTGATTGAATTGTCTCGTTTAATGTATGATCATAACGTCCGAATCAGTGCACAACAATGAAGAGGTTCATATAGAGGAAATCTCGGATCATGGCTAGGGATCGGGTGATCAAGCCTCGCATCATGTGCCACCAAATTTTGGCCAAATGCCACCAATCCCTTATGGGTTAGCTTACAATAGTGGGGACCCAAACTACTGGCCGACCTTAGTGGCTGAATTGATGAAGCAAATTCCCCAAGTACCTACTGAAACCCCTCCTAAAGAGGATAAAATAGCGGATAAGGTACCACAATGCAACCCTAAAGTTTATGGTGGATCTTATGATCCAGTAGTATTAGAGAAATGGATAAGGGGAATGGAGAAAATCTTTACAGTGGTAGAAGTGCCAGAAGAAAAGAAAGTAAACATTGGGACGTACTATTTGATCGGTGAAGCTGACATTTGGTGGAATACTGTTAAGGATAAACTCGTAGGGCTTGAATTCACCTGGAATAAATTCTTGAGTGAGTTGAGGGCAAAATTCTACCCAATTGTTGTCCAAAGGCAAAAGGAGGAAGATTTTATGGAGCTAAAGATGTGTGGCACCATGACTGTGATGCAGTATGCCAGTAAGTTCACAGAATTATCTAGGTTTGTTCCTAAGTTTGTATCATCTGAAAGGATGAACATGAGAAGGTTTGAAGAGGGTTTGGCCTTCTATATTCAGAATCAGTTAGTTGGGCAATCAATTTTGACTTACCAAGAACTATATGAGCGAGCGGCTGAAGTGGAACGAGTAAAGATAGAATTGAGAGCACTAAATCCAATCAACCAAAAGAGAAAGGGGTTTGAGCAAGGAACTTCGAGTGAGAGTGTGAACCAGAACTAGAAGAAACCTACTCCTGCTAACCCCAAGAGCCATCCTACAGGCTTAACAGCGCCCTGTACGAAATGCGACCGAACAAACCACACCACCCCTGAATGCCAAGTAGGAACTAATAAGTGCATGTGGTGTGGAACCCCTGAACACTTGATTCCTGCATGCCCTAGAAGGATGAAGGCTGTAGACAAAGGTGTAACAAAACCCTTGGCCCCACCTCTCCAAGGGGCCCCACCACCAAGGCCTGCAGCAGTAGGACAGGCGTATGTAATGAGCAAGAAGGAAGCTGCCACGTCTGGTATGGTAGTCACTAGAACTCTCTTTTTAAACTCAAAGCCATTTTGTGTATTATTTGATTTGGGTGCTACGCATTCATTTATATATACCCGATCTGCCATGCAATTGAACCTGGAAGATAGAAGAGCGGAAACCAATTACAAGATCTATTAGAATTCAAGGCTCACAAGCACACAAGAGGGGGGTGAATTGTGTTTTCCAACTTTTTCATTTTGTTTCAGAACACTCGTGAGAACTGGTTGGAGAGGTGTTTGCTGTGAGTCAGAAACAAAACAGAATGCTGACATAAAGAAGACACAATATTTTTACAAGGAAAACTACCTCTGACCCAATTGAGGTGTAAAAACCACGACCTACCTCAGTAGGATTTCAACAAAGACTTTCACTAACACGAGCCAAATTCATTACACTTTGTAACATTCGTGACTACGTCGCCCATGTAACTTAGTCTCCCCCGAGATCGTCGTTACATACATGCGTAACTAGTCTCCACCTGAGAGCTAGTCACCCAACACATCCAAAGTCTCTCAAGACTTGGACACACTCTAAACTTCACTGATGACAGAAGAGAATAGAAAAAACGCCTTACGTTAAGTGCTTCTAACCAAGCTGAATGTAAGGTACAATTACAATCCCTAGTATGCCAATAGAGACAACTCAATTCAACACAATCCTTGAAGGTTTTTCACTCAAAAAAATAAGCTCACAAAAAACTCGATTTTTAGCCTTGAAAAACCGTGAAGATAGTGTTGGGAGATAAGAGATTTTATACCCACAAAAAGGTATTTGATTTTTGTAATAACTTCCAAAAATACTCAGCATCTAATAGGAATTCAATTTCTCAACAATATCTTTTTAGGAAATCATATCTTAAAAGATAGGATAGAATCTTTTGAAAATATCTTTTTAGGAAACCCAAATTTATTCAGGAAAGAACTCTTTCCTAAGCGCAACATTATCAGAAAAGCAATCCAAAATATTGTAGGAATTTTGTCATTTAGAAAAACCCTTTGAAAATCTTAAAACACGAGTTGTATATGTTGCCCTCAGAACGCCGCAGACCTGATCGTTTACCCTGTTCTGAGTGGCGTACTAAATTCCTTCAAGGTGAGTGTCAAGTCAAGTTCTTCTAATTGGCATATTAATAAGAATCTAGACGAATACCATCAGTGATTAAACTAAGACTCTAAGACTCTTGTACTGTTGATGTTGTGCACATATTCTACTTTTGATGTTCCAAGCTCCTTCGAACTGATCTCCAAGGTGTTTGTAACCTGAACTCAAACATGACATAATAGCATATAGACTAACATATAGACCAGTACATTTGGGTTGTTATCATCAAAATGTTACACATGATTAGTTCAACAAATTCCCCCGTTTTGATGATGATAAACCAACTGGCCATTAAAAATGAGACAAGGCAAAGGGTAAAGAGTTCAAGGGATCCAGTACACAAAAGAGAGAATAATGAGAATAGGAAGTCAATTTACAATAGGCAGTTTTAATCAGAACATGATCATACTCATCTTCCCCCTCTTGACATCATCGAAAAGGTGTAGAAGGCCACATGCATGAATTCAGGGGGGATGCACCTGCCACCACGGGTAATGAAGGAAAAATAACAGTAGTACAGTCAAGTATATGGTGCATAATGATATTGGTCATCCAAGTTACACACAAACACACAACAACAAAGGCAAGCAATGGCATGGCATAACCAAACCAAACTAGAAACAAATATAACCATTGTCAATCACATGCAGAATCAAGATTAACCAAATAGAAAAGCGAACAGTGTTGATGGGAACAGGGCAAAGAACAGAGTTGAATCAGCGAGAAGAGGAGGATGGAGCAAGTTTGGCTATGAGGGCAGAGAGGGCATGAAGAATATCCCCACGGCGTTGCGCATTCAAGGCCTTTTCTTCAGTCAGTGCTTGCTTCACTTCAGCAATTTCCTCCTTCAGATGGAGCTAGTCCTGGACGAGTGCCGCAACCATGGTAGTGCTGGAAGACGCTACCGTACTAGAAACAGGACGGGGACTAGGGCCAAAGGGTGTTTTGGGTCCTTGTTCTAACACGGTTCCATCACTCTGCTTAATCTGGAACCCACACCAAAGTAAAGTATTGCTCCCTATTTCATCGGTGACCTGAAAGCCCATTCTCTTTTGCAAGGGGATCCCTAGAGTCTCAAACACCGAAGTCAAAAGAAAGCCATAGCCCAAATCATGGCTTCTGGAAGTGTTGGCAATCCGTCCAATGTGACTAATCATGATAGCAGGCAAATTAATTGGATCTCCCCGATCGAGGAGGTCAGTAAGGCACATGTCCATAGGGTCCGCAAGATTGCGTCCCTGCCCCTGCGGAATCACATTCTTAATGACAAACTAGAATAACAACCGATGTAAAGGTTGCATTTTCCCCTTTCTCATAGACCGGGGTTCACTTAGATCAGGTTGTTGGGCTAGTTTTTTGGTGAGATCCAACAATTGGTCAACGCTCAGCACAATTTTATCCTCCCTTACATACACATCAAATTCTTTAGAGGGTACCCCAATCCAAGCTCCCAGATTATCAGCATCAAAACAAAGTTCTCGACCGTGAACAGAACTAGTCACTATCCCATTAGTGACCTCACAATTGGCATAAAATTCCGCCAATTCAGGTACTGAGCAGCCCCTCTTAGTATGGGTAAATGTATCCAGCCAACCCTGTGCTCTTAATTTTTCTAAGAACACCTCTAAGCCCTGTTCTTGGAAGTATAACACCTTCACTATCTTCCCTCGCACCACGGCTTTCTGTAGGAAATGTCTATACCTTTCCCCCTGGGTCATTGATTTTCTTAATTTCTTTTTCGAGGGTTCCTCACTTCTTTCACCCAGGTCAGGCCCTTGTTCTGAAGAACATCGTTTCGGGACACGTTTCTTCAAGGGCATAGTTGGGGAAGGCGTTTGGGAGGCTGTTTGCACAGGTGATTTGGACAGTGTTTTGGTAGTAGATTTAGTCTTCTTGGAAGGTCTAGCAACCCTGTCCTCGGGTAGGTCCAATGGGATGGTAGGGCCCACACTCCGAGTACGAGGTCGACGAATGGCAGTGGTGTGAGACACAATGGGTGTTGTGGTGGTCTTGACTTTGTGTCGAGTGGACGGTTTGACTGCCATTTGAGGGGTGGTTTTTGGGGTTGGTTTCACGGTTCGTGTGAACCATAGAAGAGGTTCATCTTCTTCAAGGTCACACGCAGGGTCTTCATGCACATAGGGCACCTCAACCCAATCCTCTACAGTAACAAATTCTTAACTTTCCTTAGGGAATTTCGGCTCTATCATATGGGGTTCATACAGCACTAAATCCCATCCCAAAACCGACTTAACAGGGGGTATGGCCTCAAATTCAATTCCTACGGGCCTCAAATCAACACTTTTCAGAAATTGAAAGATAAAGGGCGAAATACCATAAGTGGGCACAGGGGTAGCTTCCGTTGGTGATGTTGGTGGCGCTATGAGTATGTCTAGTAATTTTCCTCCCATTTTTCTTGATTTCTTGGCTTGAAGTGAGCTTGGGTGACGCATCTTGCAATCGGAGGATGCGCCACTGCCATGGGTGCATGCCATTGGAAGAGCTAGTGGAGGAAGAGGTTAGGGTTTAGTGGGTTTTGGGGAGAAGAGGAAGGTCGGGTTCTTGAGGGAAGGAGGGAAGGTGGTTGGGAAAATGAAAGTGCTTTGAAAAGAGTTGACCGTAAATACCAAAAAATCCTTTCTGTTTTCGGCCGCCGGTTTTAGAGAGAAAAAAAATTTGCATGCCAAAGAATCATTACACCTTGGGAAAAGCTGCAGTTTTTTCAAATTAGGTGTAATAAAAGAAAAAATCCAATTCCGAACACATGTAAAAATATGGTAACTTGATTAGCATATGATACAACCAGTGGTCAGACCTGTTCTCAGCGCCTGTTCTGATTGCCATATATTAGGTATCAAAGGACAGTAAGGGCAATATCATTAGACTTCAATGACTGTCAGCATGTCACATTCTACACATATGCTAATAACAGCACAGAAAATTGAATGCATCCATTGAATCAATTTATTTTGTCTCAAAACCTTACTAGTCAATCATTGGGAGTTGATGAAGTACTCTCACATTCTCTTAATCATACCTAATTCAAGTCTATTCCTCTCAAACTATTCTCTAGTCAGTGCCTTGGTAAAACTATCAGTAATTTGTTTGTCAGTGGCACAAAAATTCATTGAAACCAATCCCTTTTCTACATTATCTCTTAAAAAGTGATGACGAACGTCAATATGCTTAGTCCTTTTATGTTGGCATGGGTTCTTGGCAATGTTAATTGCACTTGTGTTATCATAGAATAAGGGAATGCATCCCATGTGAACACCAAAGTCCTTGAGTTGTTGCCATATCCATAGCAGTTGAGCACAATAAGAAGCAACCGCTACATACTCGGCTTCAGCTGTGGATATGGCAACTGAGTGCTGTTTATTTGTAGACCAAGAGACCAAACAGGGTCTAAGAAAAGTAGCCATACCTGAGGTGCTTTTTCTATCAACTAGAAATCCAGCATAATCAGCATCAGCATATCCAATGAGGAAAAAGTTGCATCCTTGTGGATACCATAGTGCCAGATCCGATGTGCGCTTCAAATATCTAAACATTCTTTTTACAGCTTTTAAATGTGTTTCTTTTGGATTTGACTAAAAATGGGCACACAAACCAACACTGAAAACAATGTTAGGTCTACTGGCGGTTAGGTATAGGAGTGACCCTATCATGCCCCTATATGATTTCTCATTGACTGAAGAACTTCCATCATCCATCATCAACCTGGTTGAAAGAGAGATGGGAGTGTCTATGGCCTTAGCCGATTTCATCCCAAATCACTTAAGTAGTTCTTTAACATATTTTTGTTGATGTATCATAGTTCCAATTAAGGTTTGCTTAATTTGCAAGCCTAAGGAAAAATTAAGCTCGTCCATCATGCTCATCTCAAACTCACTCCCCATTAAATTTGAAAATTCATCACATAAATCATTGTTGGTTGCACCAAATATAATGTCATTGACATGTACTTGTACAATCAACAAATGTTCCCCCTTAGCTTTGAGAAGCAAGGTATTATCAACCTTGCCTCTTTGAAAATCATTATCAATTAAGAAACTTGACAAACGTTCATACCAAGCTTTAGAAGCTTGTTTTAGACCATAAAGTGCTTTGCCAAGTTTGAACACATGGTTAGGAAAATCATGATTTTCAAAAGTAGGGGGTTGTTTTACATATACCTCGTCTTTAAGATATCCATTGAGAAATGCACTCTTGACATCCATTTGGTACAACTTGATCTTTATGTGTGCTGCAAAGGCTACCAAGATGCGAATAGCCTCTATCCTTGCTATAGGTGCAAATGTTTCCTCACAATCGATCCCTTCTTCTTGATTGTAACCTTGGACCACCAGCCTGGCCTTGTTCCGAGTGACTGTTCCGAACTCATCCAACTTGTTCTTGAACACCCACTTGGTTCCAATTATTGATCTGTCTTTAGGCCGTGGTTCAAGGTGCCAAACCTTGTTCCTTTCAAACTGATGAAGCTCCTCTTGCATGGCTATAACCCAGTCAGAATCTACAAGGGCTTTATGAACATTCTTAGGCTCAATGTTAGATAAAAAGGCATAAAAGGCACAAAAAATTTTGAGCTTAGATCTGGTTTGCACCCCTGTATTAATATTAGATATAATTTGGTCAAGGGGGTGTGAGCTTTGGTGTTTCCAGGGTTATGAAGTGAAGGGATCCACAGATCCGGTTTTCAATCTCTCCTGGCGGCTTGAAGAAACAAGTTCAGGATCAAGTCTGGAGCTTGTTCCCTAATCTGTTTGAGAGAGCTGGGGTTGAGTGGGCTGGCTTCGATCCATATCAGGATTAGCAGAGGTTCCCCCTAATTGGTCTACTTCCTGCCCACTTTCCTTACCATTAGCTTCAGGAAGTGGTTCACTTTCAAGTATCTTACCAATGTCTTTTCTTGCAAGTCCAAGATTAAAATCTTCATCCTGTGCATTATTCTCAACCAAGGAGTTAGTTTCATCAAATAATACATGTACACTCTCTTCAACACATAGAGTCCTTTTGTTGAATACTTTGGAAGCTTTATTATGTGAAGAGTATCCTAAGAAGATTGCCTCATCACTCCTAGGGTCAAACTTTCCCAAGGGTTCCTTCCCATTATTGTGCACATAACATTTACAACCAAAGACTCTTAGGTGCATAATATTGGGTTTTCGCCCTTTGAGAAGTTCATAAGGAGTCTTATTAAGAAGAGGTCTGATCATGCATCTATTAATAATGTAACAGGTTGTGTTCAATGCTTCTGCCCAAAGATTTCTAGGAAGACCACTAGCAACAAGCATAGTTCTAGTCATGTCTTCTAGAGTACGATTTTTCCGTTCTACCACCTCGTTCTGTTGGGGTGTTCTTAGGGAAGAAAAATTATGATCAATACCATGTTCATTGCAATAGTTAATGAAGCTTGAATTTTGAAATTCCTTTCCATGATAAGACCTAAGACTTAATGAGTGTCCTACTCTCTTTTCAGTTTTCTTAAGAAATACAACAAAATTTTCAAAAGATTCATCTTTAGAAGCTAAAAATAAGGTCCAACTGAAACGAGAGTAATCATCCGTTATGACAAACACATACCTCTTCCCGCCCCTACTTGTGATCCTCATGGGTCCGGACAAATCAACATGTAATAGCTCAAGGGGTCGGGAAGTGCTAACATACTTCTTTGACTTGAATGAAATTCCAGTTTGCTTTCCTTTGACACAAGCATCGCATACCTTATCATCATTGCACTTGATGGAAGGTAAGCCAACAACTAGATCTTTAGAAACAAGTTTGTTTAGCACGGAAAGACTAGCGTGACCTAGCCTCTTGTGCCAGAGCATAACATCATCATCAAGAACACTTAAGCAAGTCAAATGATTTTGGAGAAGTGCAAGAACACATGCTTTATAAACATTGTTGTGTCGCTTCCCCCTCAACACAACCTCTCTAGATTTGATGTTGGTGATCAAACATTGATCTGAAGTGAATCCAACATGATTACCTTTATCACACAATTGGGACACACTTAGCAAATTATGTTGTAGCCCATCTACTAGGTATACATTATCAATTGAGTGAGAGAGTGATTTACTTATCTTACCTACACCAAAAATTATCCCGGACTTGTTGTTTCTAAATGCCATTCTCACTCCATCAAAGGCTGCAAGTGAGAGAAAATTTGATTTATCTCCAGTCATATGCCTTGAGCAACCACTATCCAAATACCATAGTTGATTACCTCCTCTCACTTTAGCCTGCAAAACAACTAAGTGTTAGTCTTGGGAACCCATATCCACTTGGGTCCCATCCTTTTCTTTGACATGGAACTTAGCTCATCTTTTCTAATCCATATTTGTTTAACATACAATGAGTTTCTATCTATGACCCTTTTTCTCAAGGAGTAACCATAATGATAATGACCAATTTTTCCACAATGAGAACAGATCATATTTCCTGTCTACTGCCAAACATATTTCCTGTCTACTGGCTTAGTAACACGTCTATTCACAAAACCTAAACCCTTTCTATTTTGGTTATGGTGAGTATTTAGCCATTTCAGTGCTTCTGAAGAACTGTTCCAGTGCCTGTTTTCACTAAGGTCAGTTTCAGCTTTTTGTATTTTTTCAAGAAGCTGTTTATTTTCACTCATCTGGGATTCTAGATTGAGCTTTAGATTTAAGGACTCACTTTCTAGTCTTGAGAGATTAGTGTTGAACACTTCCTCTCTCTTGTTCATAAGATCCTTAAGGGTGTCTAATTCATTACATAAAACAAGAACTTTTTCATCAATTTTGAGTTTTTTACAAGTGAGAACCTCGTTCATATGGCCAAGTTCTTGCTTCTTTCTTTCCAGTCTTTTAGCATCCTTTTCTAATCTTGAGCAGGTATTTTTAGGCATGCAATTTTTAAAATTTACTATCTCACATTATTTCATCAATGTAAAAACTAATTTTTCAAGTTTCCTCTTGCTAAGATTACGTACCTCTTCCTTGAGTTGGGACAAACTCGCGATCAAATTAGAATCTGAATCAAATTCACTTCGGGCCATAAGAGCTACTGCTTCCTCTCCATCTTGAGAGTCCTCTTCTTCTTCTGAGATATCATCCCAGGCTGCCATCATTGCCTTGGTGAACCGTTTTTCAGCATTAGTTAACTGAGTCTTTTTGCCTTTGGTTCAAACCTGTTCTGACCCTTGTTCTTCCTTCAGCAAGGGGCAATTCTTCACAACATGATATTGCCTTCCATAGTTAAAGCATCCTGAGAATTGATCTCTATCGCTGTTCTTGGCCTTGCTGGTATTGCCATTCTTGTATTTGCTTTCGGCCATTTTGAAGAATTTTTTAAACTTTCGAGCGATCATGACCATCCCTTCTTCATCAAAATCTGAGCTATCGCTTTTTCTAGCTTTTAGTGCTAGTCCTCGGTCTTTCTTCACTTCTTCCTTCATCTGGGAATTCCTTCTTAGTTCATACGTTTGTAGATTCCCAATAAGCTTATCCCAGGAGATCTCATTCATCTTCCTGGCTTCTTGGATAGCAATGACTTTTTATTCCCATGATTGAGGTAAAATTCATAGGATCTTCCTTACCAACTCTTCAGTGGTAAAGGATTTTCCCAACGATCTTAACTCATTAGTGATATGGGTAAATCGAGTATGCACGTCCAAAACTGTCTCTTTATTGCTCATCTCGAATAACTCATACTTCCTTACCAATAGCTCGATTCTGGATTGCTTGGCTTGATTTGTTCCTTCGTGAGCTATCTGAAGAGCATTCCATATCTCTTTTGTGCATTCACACTCTGAGATGGAAGTGTACTCGTCAGGTCCGAGTCCAAAATACAGCAGTTTCTTGGCCTTGGCCTTCTTCTCCATCTTCCTGAAGTCGTCTGAGTCGAATTCCTTCGGCTCCTTAGGAGCAGTCTTCCTATCAGTTGTGACTTTCACTGGAATGTAAGGACCATTCACAACGAGCATCCACAACTCATAATCCTCAACTTGGATATAGTTCTCCATTTGATTTTTCCACCAGTTGTAGTGTTGTCCATTGAAATATGGAGGTCTGGTCACAGATTGACCTTCTAAGATTCCTTGTGGTGCACTCATTCTTTCAGGATCTCTCAAGGTGTTAACCTAATTATGAGAACCTGCTCTGATACCACTTGTTAGAAATTAAGGCTCACAAGGACACAAGAGGGGGGGTGAATTGTGTTTTCCAACTTTTTTATTTTGTTTTAGAACACTCGTGAGAACTGGTTGGAGAGGTGTTTGCTGTGAGTCAAAAACAAAACAGAATGCGAAAATAAAGAAGACACAACATTTTTATGTGGAAAACCACCTTTGACCTAATTGGGGTGTAAAAACCACGACCTACCTCAGTAGGATTTTAGCAAAGACTTTCACTAACACGGGCCAAATTCGTTACACTTTGTAACACTCGTGACTACGTCACCCACGTAACTTAGTTCCCCCGAGACCCTCGTTACATACACACGTAACTAGTCTCCACCTGAGAGCTAGTCACCCAACACGTCCAAAGTCTCTCAAGACTTGGACACACTCTAAAATTCACTAATAATATAAAAGAATAGAAAAAACACCTTACGTTAAATGCTTTTAACCAAGCTGAATGTAAGGTACAATTACAATCCCTATTATGCCAATAGAGACAACTCAATTCAGCACACTCCTTGAAGGTTTTTCATTCAGAAAAATAAGCTCACAAAAAACTCTATTTTTAGCCTTGAAAAACCGTAAAGATAGTGTTGAGAGGTAAGAGATTTTATACCCACAAAAAGGTATTTGATTTTTGTAATAACTCCCAAAAATACTCAGCATCTAATAGAAATTAAATTTCTCAACAATATCTTTTTAGGAAATCATATCTTAAAAGATGGGATAGAATCTTTTGAAAATATCTTTTTAGGAAAGAACTCTTTCCTTTACACAACGTTATCAGAAAAGCAATCCTAAATATTGCAAGAATTTTGTCATTTAGAAAAATCCTTTGAAAATCTTAAAACACGAGTGGCATATGTTGCCCTCAAAATGCCGCATACCTGATTGTTCACCCTATTCTGAGTAGTGTTCTGAGCGGTGTAATAAATTCCTTCAAGGTGAGTGTCAAGTCAAGTTCTTCTAATTGGCATATTAACAAGAATCTAGACGAATACCATCAGTGATTAAACTAAGACTCTAAGACTCCTGTACTTTGTTGATGTTGTGCACATATTCCACTTTTGATGTTCCAAGCTCCTTTGAACTGATCTCCAGGGTGTTTGCAACCTGAACTCAAACATGGCATAATAGCATATAGATCGGTACATTTGGGTTGTTATCATCAAAACTTTACACATGATTGGTTCAATAGGATCAAACTACCTAATGATTGTGTGATTGAATGCCCTATCTCCTATAAACATGTTCCCATTACCATTGGTGGAACCACCTTTCTTGTGGATTTGATTCAATTTGATTTGTCTGATTTTGACATCATCCTGAGAATGAATTGGTTGCACACCTATGGAGCCAAGATTGACTATGAGGATCTTAAGGTTATTTTGAAAGATGAACAGGGGAGAGAAGTATTCTTCTATGGGCAGAGAGAGGAAAAATCCTATTCCTTGATTTCTATGATGAAAGCAAGTAAGCTATTATGTCAGGGTGTGTGGGATATTGGTGTTATGCTATTGACACCCAAGCAAAAGAAGAAAAAGCTGCAAATATTCCTGTAGTCTCTGAGTTTGAGGATGTTTTCCCTGAAGAGTTACCAGGATTACCCCATAGAGGGAAATTGATTTTGGAATTGAATTAATCCCTGATGCCCAACCTATTTCCAAAACCCCATATCGTTTGGCCCCAACTGAGCTTAAGGAACTGAAGCTTCAATTAGATGAGCTATTGCAGAAGGGCTTTATTAGGCCAAGTGCATCACCATGGGGTGCCCCAGCATTGTTGGTAAAGAAAAAGGATGAAACTTTAAGGCTGTGTATTGACTACAGGGAGTTGATCAAGATCATCGTCAAAAATAAATATCCTTTGGCGCGAATCGATAACTTGTTCGATCAATTACAAGGAGCAGGAGTCTTCTCTAAGATTGATTTGAGGTCAGGGTATCACCAACTTAGGATTAAACTTGAAGGCATCCCTAAGACTGCGTTTAGAACTAGGTATGGCCACTATGAGTTTACAGTGATGCGATTTGGCCTCACCAATGCTCATGCAACTTTCATGGATCTTAAGAACAGAGTCTTCAGACCCTACCTAGATAAATTTGTGATGGTGTTCATAGATGACATTCTTATATATTCTAAGGACATAGATGAACATGTTGATCATTTGAGGATAGTGTTACAAACCCTAAGAGAGCACCAACTTTATGGCAAATTAAAGAAGTGCGAGTTTTGGTTGGAAGAAGTGGTGTTCTTGGGACATGTTGTTACAAAATAGGGAATCAAAGTTGACCCCCAGAAGGTGAAGGCAATCACAGAATGGTCAATGCCTACTAACATCACTGAGATTAGAAGCTTTCTGGGTTTAGCAGGGTACTATCGAAAGTTCGTCAAGGACTTTTCAAAAATAGCTTCACCCATGATCAATCTGCTGAAGAAAGCGAACAGGTTTGAGTGGACCAAAAAATGTGATAAAGCTTTTCAAGAGCTAAGGCAGCGACTAACTACCGCCCCAGTCCTAACGCTACCAATGGAAGGTAAGGAGTATACCATTTATAGTGATGCTTCAAAGAACGGATTGGGGTGTGTTCTGATGTAGGAAGATAAGGTAGTAGCTTATGCCTCTCGACAGCTTAAGCCCTATGAGAAAAACTATCCTACCCATGACTTGGAGTTAGCAGCTGTGATCTTTGCGCTGAAAATTTGGAGACATTACTTATATGGAGTACCATGCAAGATTTATACTGATCATCAAAGTTTGAAGTATTTCTTCACCCATAAGGAGCTCAACTTGAGGCAACGATGTTGGCTTGAGCTGCTTAAGGATTATGATTTGCAAATTCAATATCATCCAGGAAAAGCAAATGTTGTAGCAGATGCCCTGAGTAGGAAAGCGCAACATAGCTTAAATACTGTGGTGATTACTCAATTGAGTCTCTTGAAAGAACTTGAGGACTTGAGAATTCAACTAGTGTCTCATGGGCAAGCACATGTTCAATTATCAGCACTTACCTTACGACCTTCCATAGTGGAGGAGATTCGAGTGAATCAAGAAAGTGATCCTGAACTCCAAAGAATAAAGCAAAATTTAGAGAAAGGAAAGTCTCCCGGGTTTGTAGTGCATGAGGATGGGACCCTGCGATTCCAGAATTACCTATGTGTGCCCCGAAATGAGGAATTAAGGAAATAGATCCTAGAGGAGGCTCACAATACTCGCTACTCGGTGCATCCAAGAGGCACAAAGATGTACAGGGATTTAAGGAAATACTTCTGGTGGAATAATATGAAAAAGAAAGTTGCAGAATATGTAGACAGGTGTCTGACCTGCCAGAAAGTTAAAGCAGAGCATCAGCATCCCGTGGGTGAATTGCGACCCCTAGAAATTCCCACCTGGAAGTGGGATTCAATCTCAATGGACTTTGTTATGGGTTTACCCCTTTTTGCCTCGAAGAATTTATGGAGTATACCTAGTACAAAATGTCCGGTTCCAGATGGTTAAACAAGTTCTTTCTTGAAGGACACTTAGGATGTATGTGGGACAGATGTGATTGAAGCAGTTAAGGATTTCTTTAATTCGGGTAAGCTATTAAAAGCAAGTGAATGCAAATACCTTGACCTTAATCCCTAAGAAGCCTGTTGCAAAATCAGTGAGAGATTTTCGCCCTATAGCATGCTGCAATGTTTTTTATACAAGGTACTTTCAAAGTTTATTTGTGGAAGATTAAAAAAGGTATTACCTGTGACGATTGATAAAAGCCAAGCAGCTTTTGTGGAAGGATATGAATATTCTGCATAATGTATTATTATGCCAAGACCTTGTGAAACATTACAAGAGGGAAGGCATCACACCGAGAGTTCTTCTGAAGCTAGATATAGCAAAGGCTTATGACTCTGTCAGCTGGACTTTCATAGGTAACATGTTGAAGGCTCTCATAGGTAACATGTTGAAGGCTCTCAAGTTTCCTGGCAGATTCATTGGATGGATCACGAGGTGTGTCACAACTGCTAGGTATTCTATTCATGTGAAAGGGGGGGGGGATCATTGGTTTTTTTTAAAGGCAAAGAGTGGGGTGAGGCAAGGTGACCCTGTCTCTCCACTCCCCTTTGTGATATGCATGGAATATATGTCAAGGGGTTTGAAATTAGCTGCACTGCATAAAGATTCCACTTTCCATTTGAGATTTAGAGGTTTCCGAGTCACTCATTTGAGTTTTGCAGATGATGTAGTTCTTTTTTGTGGAGGGGACGTGAGGTGTGTCCAGATTTTGCGTGATTATTTTCAGAGGTTTTCTAGTGCTTCTGGGCTGAAAATTAGTAAGGATCAATCAGAGATTATTTTTGGAGGAGTTGAAGAGCAAGTGCAGCACAAATTGTTGCGATGATTGGTTTCAAAATTGGTGAATTGCCTATAAAATACTTAGGTATGCCTTTGCCTGCTTCTAATTTCACTAAATCTGATTGTCAGATTCTGATTGAGAAGATTATTGCTAAGATTCAATCTTGGGCTCGGAAGAGATTGAGTTATGCAGGTAGGGTTCAACTACTTAACTCAGTGCTCATTGGAATGCAACTCTATTGGGCATCAATTATCATTTTACCAGAGTATGTGATATCTCAGGTCATTCAAACATGCACAAGGTTTCTGTGGGGTTGTGAAAATCAGCATGATAAGATGCCATTGGTGGCTTGGGACCTTGTATGTAGACCAAAAGCCAGAGGCAGTCTTGGAGTAAAAAATGTTGACAAATCGAATACTGCAGTTGCAGTTGTGGGAAAGTACGTCTGGAATATAGCTTGTAAAGAGGACACGCTATGAGTGAGGCGGGGTGCAGCATGTTTACATTAAAAATACCAAGGTAGGAATATAGAAGTATAGAACCACTTCCAGTGCCAGTTGGTCTTGGAAACAACTGGTTAAGGTGAAGGAAATGATAAAAGGAAGGTTTTGATACACAAAATGGAAACTGGAAATTTGAATCTTCATGTACCTATTCTGTTAACATTGGGGTGTGTAAGAAAAACCGAAACCGAAAACAGAACAGAAAAAAATTGAACCGAACAACTAGTTAACCGAAATTTTTTTTCAAAGAAATTATTTTGGTTAACCGAACTGCTTTTTTTTTTGTTTGGTTTTCAGTTCGATTGCAATTCAGACAATTTGAAAATTTGGTTAACCGGCGGTTAACCAAATCGAGATTAATTTTTTTAAAAAAAATTATACATAAAAAACACAAAATTTTAGGTAAGAAATTGCACTTTTTTATTATTTATGAATGGTAACCGAAATTTAATTTTTATAGAAAAATTTTAAACACAAATAATGACAAATTTAAGTAAGAAAGTAAGTTTTTTTAAATTATTTGTGAACAATTAACCAGTAACTAAACCGAAAAATCGGTTAACCGAAAACTGAAGAACCGGTTAACTGACTTTTTTCAGTTCAATTATGTTTCGAATTTTGGATGAACCGAAATTTTCGATTAACCCAAAAATGGTTAACCGAAATTTTTGGATCAGTTATTTGGAATTTTCTTGAATCGAAAAAACAGTTAAGCCATTTTTGGTTAACCGAAACTCCTACTAATCGATTTTGCACACCCTAGTAACAAGTAGTGGTTGGCTCGAGCAAATACCTCAAATCTTCATTAGACTAAAATGGCGTGGAGCAAATGGAATGTGCGAAGGGCTTCTTTCATTAGCTGGTTGGCCATTCTTGATAGATTGAAAATTAGAGATAGACATGTTAAATGGAAGGTTATTCAAGACCGTGTTTATGTTCTGCGTGACAAGGGGCCTAAGACAAGGGATCATTTATTTTTTTGGCTGTCAGTTCAGCTGAGAAGTGGTGAATATTGTCATGCATAAGTTTAGTTGCAGAATTCCCTCACAGAACACTTGGAGCTGGCTGGTAGGAAGTAGAGCTGGGTAATAGGTCATGTCGGGTCGGGTTTATGTTCGTATCGAACTTAAACGGGTTGAGAATTCTTCAACCTGAACCTAACCCGTTTATTAAACGGTTTCAAAAATCTTGACCTGTACCCATTTAATTTTTAAACGGGTTGACCCGCTTAACCCGTTTAAGATAAACTGGTCAAGTTCAATCGCTTAATTGACTATTTACGCATTTAATATTTTCAACTAATACGTAATTACAGTGTTAAAAATTAGGTTTACGTATCACATTAAATAATTACTCTTTGGAATTCCCCAAATTCATCATAATTCATAATTTCTAAAAATTTTTATATTCTTAATTATCTAATAAAAAGTAAATGGATAAATCAAAAATGAAAAAATGAGTTGACTTATTTAACTCATTTAATTAAACGAGTTAAATAGGTACTTTTTCGTGTCGAGAATCTCAACCTGAACCTAACCCATTTAATTAAACGGATTGAACGTGTCAACCCATTTAATTAAACGGGTCGAAAATTTATACCAAAATTCACTTAACTTCGTGTCGAGTTCAGATCGGTAATCGTGTCGGGTCAGCTTTTCCCAACTCTAGTAGGAAGTGATAAAGCTAACAAGAGAAAGAAGCAAGCCATATCTATGGCGGCCTCTTATCTAATTTATAAAATCTGGATGGACCGAAATAATAGGATATATAAAGGTAGAAGTTGTGATGTGGAGTGCATTGCACAAAAAGTCATACAAAGAGTACATCAACAGATTATGTACAAAGCCAAGAAAGAGATTTAGCTTATGTTAGCTAATTTTTGTAAAGTTATCAAACAGATTGTATAGTTTCAGTTTATTAATACAATACAATTTACTTATCAAAAATAGAACAATACTATATCAAAAAAATTAATAAAACATGCTGTGTGGTACAATTTATGGATATTATTTATTATAATGAGCCATAATTTTAAATTTTATATTGAAAAGGAAAAGATTTATAAGTGAAAAAATTAACTCATGAAATAATATGGGGAGAAAAAGCCTCTACTATGAACCAAATTTTTGAGACTGTCGCATGTGCTGATAGTGCTTCATTTTGACTTTCGGCGACTCTCCGTTTTCGGATCCCAGTCACACACTCACACTAAAAAATTTTTGGCCCCCCTTTCCCCGCCTATTTTCTCCGGACGAAAGCTCAAACTCAAACCCCCCGCGCTCGATTTTCCTCTTGTGAAAATTGAAACTCCCATAGCCAAATTTTCATTTCATGTCAGATGAAGATCAAATATACCAACTTTCTTACCTCCTCCAAATCTCTCTCTCTCTCTCTCTCTCTCTCTCTCTCTCTCACACACACACACACACACACGCACGCACCCTCCCTCTCTCCCTGACTAAACCCTGCAATCTCTCTCCTCTCTCCCGCCGCCTAGCGAATCAAGCTCAACTGCACCAGCTCCGTCAACCACCTTCCGGGAGCCTGTATTTCTTCAAAGCATATCCATCTTTCAACTAATTTGTATGTATCTTAATCGCTAATTTCTTTTTGTTCTGGTTTTTTCATGTTTTAGTAGATGTTAATTTAGGGTTTAGTTATTTGCGGGTACATAATTATACATTTCATGTTTGTGTTAATCGAATCATAACATTTGTCTTTATTGTCTTTGCAATACAGAATTCTAAATCTCTTGATGTATCGGTGGCTTTGTAAATTTTGAAATTAACCAGGACACATGAAGAGGAAATTAGAGACAATTTCGATGAATTAAGTTTATAGGATCTTGATTAGATGGAAAACAAATGTGCATTGAAGAGAGAATTCAATTATTGTTCACCGATTTGGTTCACTTCGTTTCTCAGATCACGAGTCACTTTGTTATGGAAAGCATTTAACTGCGCTTGTGCCTATGTATTGTATGGAGATAATTGTTTTCTCCCTTCCCTCAAGAAATCAGCTGCATTCAGGTCATTGACTTGTTTCTCAAGAACAAATCTATCAAGGGACATTTTTGGTCCAGAAATAGGCAATATCAATGGAAAAAGATTGATGCGAAAAGTATATCTATTAGTAGTTTTCCTGAAAAGATGATGGTTTTAGAGTAAAACTCAGGGTTAAATCTATGTAAAACAAAGATGATGTCTATTAATTTTGTAAGTTTTGTGGCTAACATAACGTTTCTAATTAATTAATTAATTAACTGTCGACTCTGTTTTTTTACAAATCCTAGATGTGCCTAGCCTGCCCTGCCTGAGGTTTGATTAGGTCGAGTTACTAGGCTGCGTTATCCCTGACGACAAAACCAGCTTGGCTTATGATTTGTCTTTAGTTGTAAAAAGTTGTTTTCTTTTGTTTTTTATTTAGTCTTTACTTAATGAATTTCTTGTTGTGTACAGAGGAAAAGTGCCTGATCAAAGAAAGAGAGGAAAGGTGTGGCTTTATGCCTGAAACTATGGCTCAGAGACCCATTTCTTCGGTCTTAGAGAAGATACGGAGAAGGAAGATGGAGGTGTCAAAAAAGTGTGTTCTGTTCATTGACTTCACTCTTTTGACTCAATCACATGATTTGTATACTAATTTGTTTTCGTGTTGATTTTATTTCATCAAAAGAGTAATGATTCCTGGAGGAATACAGCGTAATGATTCTGTCAATGAGATTGCACTAAAGGGTGATCGGAAAGATGATTTTGTTTTTGAGACATTGGAGAGTAGGCCAGAAAAAGTAGCCTTGGCAGAGCCAGTTGAACGCTCAGCTATGGATGCCAATCCAAATCGCTCTCCCGTTACTGCGGCCAGTGAAGATCAACATTGTTTGACCCGAACTTCCACTGAGACTGTAAGCAAACTACACATAATTGCTACATGTTTGGTCATGTCTGGGTGTCCCATGTGTCGCATATGGCATGCTTGCATCAGCGCCCCCCCCCCCCCCCGAGGTTAGATGTAAAAAATTGTATCCTCGATTGCAGACCAACTATTTGTCTTATGCATAGATTTGAACTGTACTTTTTGTTGCCTAGTGTACACTGTACAGGACAGTTCATCAAGGCTTTTTACTTGGAAGTTTTTCCTTGCATTTGCCAATTATAATATATGCTGACTAAATAATGTAATGTTTGGCCACATGCACCACTACTTTTGGAGTCTTTTCTAAATGAACATGGGTTAAGAAAACCACCCTCTTGTAATGTGATGCAGCACTTGGAAGATAAAGCTATGCCATCATTTCGTGCTCCTCTTAACGATACGCAGGTTTTATGCCTATCCTACACACATTTCTGGTTCCTTGTTCTGTATTTGCACATAATATATGTTCTTGTGCATTGCGAAGTGGCTCAGTGTGAGTCTGTATGTAGGACCTGTTCTCTGATGCTCAAACAAGTGAGCCACTATCTGATCAGTCAATGGAGGAGCCTGGCAATCTGGCAGAAGAACATGCAGCCTCATCATTGCCATCACTCCTCTTAAAATTTGATTCTGCACTTCCTGATGACATGTAATTGCCTATAACTTCTTTTCTAGTCATTTTAGTTGTTGGGTTTCACTATGAGGCTAACTTCTGGCATCTTCCATAGACAAATTCAGTTTTTATCTTCAGTAAAACCCCAATTAACCCCTTACACAAATATGCTTGTTTCCCTTGGTAGCTCTTCTGACAAGGAAGAGAGTGGTGCGGACAATGTTAGTCTCCGCCCACAAACTCTGTTTAAAGGAAGTTCCTCTCCCAAGGGTGACCCAGTCAAAGAATTTATTGATGAAGAAGCTCTAGAGGATGACAGTGATAATGACATACTGCAATTTGAAGATGAAGATGAATGCGACAACGTTGAAGTGGAAGAAGTTCGTGATTATATTGCTGCTGATTACAAAGAGAAGCCAATTGACTATGAGAGACGCCATGAACTGCATCAGATGTGGCTTCAGCAACAAGATGAAGCTGGAACAGAGAACCTCATGCAGAGGCTAAAATATGGCACAAATCAGAGAGAACATTCTGCGCTTCGAGAGGAGGATGATGATAGACAAGAAGATGAATCAGATGATGATGATGATGATACTGGAGATCTCTTTGCCATGCCTAGTGCTCGTGTGAGCACAAAAAAATTAAAGCATATGATCCCTCAGATGTTTACTGATAAAGATGACGGTTTTGTATCATCTGAAGGTGAAGAAACAGAAAGAAAGTTGTCGAAGCAGTGCGTGCTTCAGAAAGTGGTATAGAGTTTGTTGCGCTTTCGTCAATTTGAACAGACGCCTTGTTTACTTCTAACTAAACATTTCTGCTAGAGCTCACATGTCTTTGACTGCTGAGCCACCTGTTGATCTCTGCTATGAATCTATTTTTAAAACTATAGTTTTTATGATGACTTGATCAGGCACTGGAACAGCAACCCAGGCTTTTCTCTCCAGCAATGGATGAGACATCCAAAGAAGTTTTTGGTCGTATAAAGAAGCTAAATACAGTTCCTGAATATAAGAAGAAAGCAAAAACATCATGTAAAGCTGGATTTGCATTATTCAATTTGTATCACGTTGGCTATGCAATCTGCTGGCAGTTATTCTCATGTCTGCTCCCCCCCCCCCTTCCCTGCAGGTTCTTTTGGCAGTCTTCTAATCAAAGGCATCAGCAGTAGCTTTTCAAAGGTAAAATGGCAATTCTACCTTTTGACCTTGACCTGTGTGTTGGCTTGTCTTAGATTGTATCCCCTCTTCTGAAAATGGAACATCAGTAGTTGGGTCAACTCTCCCATACTTTTCTTGTTCAGTAACATCATGCTTACTGGATCAATTTTCTTTTCCACTTGTTCAGAAAAACTAGAGGGCGTCCGCTGAAATTCACCTTAGCCAACAGCAGACATCAAGTGCCTTTGTGTGTGTGTGTGTGTTGGGGGCGGGGGGGGGGGGTGGGGTGGTGTTGTAGGGTATCATGGGCAATAGTTATAACATAAAGTACGCGATTAGCTATTGAGATTTATCTGATATTTAGGGAAGGTTTAAAACGTAATGGTCTTGTATCACTCTTGCATCATCTATGGGTCCAGTTCCTTCCAAGTACTGAAATAGTTTCACTGATATGATGCGCAAAATTGTGTGATTTAAGATGGTGTTGAAACTTGACAGCATGATTATAATAAAATTTCTATTTGACCAATTTCTGTACGCTTTCATTAGGGAAATAGGCGAACAAATTCCTTTTTCTTGTAGAAAACGAAAGGGAAAACAGAAGTAACCCAGAAAAAATAAAATTGTAATGCTTTAAAATGGCCTCATGTATGTCGCTGGGTTTGTGAAACTGTAGTCATCTTTTCTACGACGATCTTCGAGCCATACTACGTCAAGCCATAGAACTGGTCCCAGCATGGGAAGACCCTTTATATTTGGACGAGATGACAGCAATAGTAGGAGTTCAATTTCATTGTCAGAGGATTCATCAAATATGGTAAGCTATGAGAACTCAATAATGGGCAATTCTTATGGATATTGATACTGATACTGATACTGGCTTATTTCATATGTGCATAGAATTGTTAATACTTAGCATTCAATCTTCTACATACTGTTCTGGCTCTAATTCAATTTTTATCATAAACCCAGAGCCAGAGGGAGACTCATGCTAAGAAGAATGCTCCAGCTAAGTTTATTAGCTCTCGAGCAAAAAGGAGTACCGAGCAGGCAGAGATTAGAAGTGAAGTATCCAGCAGCTCTTCACTCTTTGAGATACTGAGGCGTTCTTCCATGCTAAAAGGTAATGATACTCAAGATAACAGGGTTGATCACCATGCTGTGTTTGCTGCATTTAAACCTGTGAAGAAACGGATAAAGACTGAGGGAAGATCTTAACGAGAAGCTGGAGATCAATATTTTTCTTTTTCTGGCCTGTTTCAGCAGTGGCATTTGTGTCTTTGCAGGAAGACGTACATTTGTGTTAGGCACTTAGGCTTGTCGGATTCATATCATTGTATGTGGTACTGTATCTTTGACTTCTCAGTTGCTATACCTGACAAATCAATCATCTGGAAGCAGGATCTCTGGCACCTATTCAGCTGATAATCTAATCAATCTTTAGTCTTATTCACACACTATACGAGTGGGTTCAGAAATGCAGTTATCACCTCATCATAAACGAAATCAGCTGCCATAAAAACTTTCTGATATCATCAGCCTTTGGGGTGGATTTTTCATCAGTAGCTATAACATTTTCGGAGCAGAGATAACTTAAAAACTTACAAACAGCAAAAGGTTAGGTCCTGTTGTGTGAGCATCTTTTGTCCATGAGAAGTGAGGTTCTTATCCTTTCAGGGGCAATTCCTCATCCTTTCCCGGATTGGGATGGTTTTTACTTTCTACCCCTTTTTCACACCATTTGTGTGAGGTTATGATGAACTAATATTACTATACCTATATGATGCATGGAAGATCCCATAAATTTTAAATTGTAGTAATCATTATAGAAATCACAATAGCAAGCATTTCATAGACAATTTTACACTTACAGTTACAAATTAAAAAATATAGTTGCCGCCACTATTATTTGTTTTGTAATTTGACAGTAAAACATAACATAAAACTTGACACACACTATAAAAGATTTAAAAAAATTTCACATATCATAATATTAAAGGAAACATAATCTTATTTCCAAAAAATTGATAATACAGACTTGGATTTCTGTATTCTGAAAATTAAACGCAATTTGATAAATTTTCAAATATGATAATAAGAACATGTGTTATAGGGACGATAATTTTATTCTTGTTAATTGCTAATACTGGCTTGTACTCTTATGCTTTAAAAATTTAAACTAAGTTGGTACCTTTTAGTGCTAATTTGTTGGTGGTATTATTTTGTATATATGGGATTTATAACCATGATTGTATTGTGTCTACGATCTCTATTATTCTATATTTATGTTTATATTATGTTCAAAGAGAGGAAAAAATAATCATAATGAAAAATCAAATATCTTTTACTATGTCTTCATAATAATAATTGTGTCTTCATAATAAATAAGATATATAATATGAGTAAGTGACAATATGTATCATCATAATATTCTATATTGGTTCCCAATTTTTGGGGAAAGATTATAAACTAAACATGCACAATAGATTGTTTGTAATTGCTACATTTATTTTACTATAATATAATGTACTATTTTTGGAAATATTAGGAGTGTTATTAGTAATATAATACAACAATTGAACATTACGTTTTTTTTTTCTTGTAAATAAAGTATTCCGAATTGTAACTAACTTTGCAAAATCTTTTTCTCCAAAAGAAAATATTGCATGCATAACTGATTAACTTGTGTTTTTAAAACTTTTAAATTTAAAAATTATAAATTATTTTTGAATTTTTGTAGAATGACGTTTGTCAAAAATTGAGGAATGTTTGTTTTACACACGAAGATACACACATGTCAAATAAGAAGTGGGGGTGTTAGTGAGAAATGAGAGATAAGAAGTTGTAATCTCCGGCCATATATACATATCTAAGACACCAAATTTGGCCACATCATCGCCCTTATCCCACCCCCCCCCCCATCCCACCTGTCGACGATGTTCATGAACAGAGGCCGACTACCCACACCTAACCATCACCGTCCGTCCCCCTCGTTCCCGTCGAAAAATTCAGCGAAAAATTCGTTCAGTTGCTGGATTTAACACGCCACGCAACCAAACGCTTCCCGCGCTGTTCAAACTCACCGGATATGTCAAGACTTTCTTGGTTTAGATTCAAACTCACTCGAGAGTCGCTGGATTAGACACACCATCCGACCATGCATTACCCAGGATTGGGCTATATGTCACCACAAAGATCACCGGTGAACATTGTTCTCCTCAAACCATCACAACAATCACCAAACTGCAACAGATTTACTGGAAGACATCATTCTTTCCCTTCGCAAGGTTGATAGGTCCCTTAACCTTAT
>JACYFF010031266.1:57025-76411 GCA_017589665.1 Selenicereus undatus
TAGGACTGCAGAGACCTAGTAACACTCGTTGGGGATCTCATTTTAAAACATTTGTGAATCTTATTGTCATGTTTGCTCCAATTGTTGATGTCATTGATGCTCTTGCAATAGATACAGATTCTGATGATAGTGCTAGAGGTCAAGCTATTTTGGATGATATTCAGACATATGACTTTGCTTTTTTATTACATCTTATGAAATTGGTGTTAGGCATTACAAATGCATTGAGTCAGGCATTGTAAAGAAGGGATCAAGATATTGTAAATGCTTTATCACTAGTTGGTACAACTAAGCAGCAATTACAACGCTCAAGGGATCATGGATGGGATGCTTTGATTGATGATGTTAAGTCATTTTGTCTGAAACATGACATTGAGATTCCTACTATGGAGGATTTTGCTCCACTTCGTGCTCGGGGAAAGTCTCAACGTAGACTTTCTTCGGTGACAAATGAACATTACTATCGTGTTGATGTGTTCTACTCGATTCTTGATATGCAAATGCAAGAACTTAATAGTCTCTTTACTAAGGCAAGCACTGATTTGCTACTTGGTTTGTCTTGTTTGAGCCCTACTGACTCATTTTCTAGCTTTGACAAGGACAAGATACTTAGGATGGCTTGACTGTATCCAAATGATTTTGATGAATTAGGCATTGAGGCCCTTGGTTTTGAGTTGGGCACTTACATTGATAACATGCGTGATGATGAGAGATTCTCTAACTTGAATGGACTTGGTGAGCTCTCTACAAGGATGATTAAAAAAAAAAGCATTTTAGCTTTCCCCACATGTAGTTATTGTTGAAGTTGGCATTGATTCCACCAGTTTCTACAGCAACAGTTAAAAGAGTGTTCGCTTTGATAAAGTATATCAAGACCAACTTGTGCAAGTGAATCTCAGATGAGTTTTTGAATTATACTGTTATTACTTACTTTGAGGATGATTTGTTTGAAAGCTTATCTACTGATGATATTTTGCATCGCTTTCAAAATATGAGGTCTCGTCATGGACAATTAGATTAGATGTAATGTAATCGTTGTTTAGTTTCAGTTTATGACTATTGTTGAATTTTATATTGTGTGCTGTTAATTCCGACACCCGCATCTGAATTTCCTGGCTTCACCACTGTCTCTTACCAATATTACGTGTTTGTATTCCACCCATTGCAATACTATCAAGAATACCTTGATAAAGGTGAGCTCTGATTTCTTCTTGTTTATTCCTGAAGTAATCTAATCTAGTTGTTTCCAATTTAATATACATGTCAACCACACATTGTTGAAGGAGACACTTTGAGTGTAATAGGACTGACGTCATTTTGGGTCTTATTTGTAGTTTATAGCAATAATATTCTCTACAAGAAATGGTTTTCCTTTTTTTACTCGTTCGTCTTCCTTTTCGTAAAACTACAAAATCAGCCAAAAAAGCCAAAAAAGTATTACATAAAAATATGACAGGTTATGGAATAATTTTCTAATCTATGGAGGCATTTAAATTTGATGTGCACACCTTCTTGCTCTTTTTTAAGAAGTTCTTCAACAGGCATTATTTTATTAATATCCGCTATGAATTCATTACAGACTGACTTTCCTTGATAAATTTCTTTTCTTTCAATGCCCTCGTGCTAACCGATATCTCCATATGGAAATAATAAAGGATATTGTAAAGGTTCATAACAACCATAATAATATCGAACTTTGTAACTGTAACCAGCATGACTATAAACAATAATATCCCTATCTTTTCTTTCTCCACCGTCATTTTCAAGCCATATTGTGGCTACTTGGGAAGTTGCAGGGCAATTATAAACTCGTTGATCCAAACCCGGATCTTCTCTAATAATAATTTTGCAAGCTTGCACTTCAGGAATGTTCTTTAACGTGCGAAAGAAGGAAGCATATGGATTTACTTGTAGAATGTCTATGAGCCTTTCAAGTATGTTACAATGGAGCTTATGTGATAGATTCTTACGATTTTGAATTTCATGCTCAGTATAAAAAAAGTACAACTGCAAGTAGGAAGGTTGTTCATCATTAGGTAATAGTTAGTTAATAAAATGGTATACTTGTCCTTGAACTCTAAATGTATATATTCCTTTATTACGTTTGCACAATGATTTGTCATACTTGACTCCAAACGATGTGAAAGCAAATTTATTATTATAAGTTCGTATATAAGTTTGAAATTGTTTTGCATCTTTACAAGTTGATGTATATAAATGGTACAGCTCATCAGGTACATTGCTCAATACTAATGAAATTTATCCATCACAGCAACAAAATCCTTTAGGTTCAGAATAGAACTTTATGGCTCCACAATACTGACATAATTTACTTGGAGGCAATATGCTGCCTGGTTGTTGAATATTTTTTATAGGGTTGTTTAGATTATTAGTGATGGTTTTATGTTTATAATCTGTACAGGCTAAGAAACTTAATTTTAAGCAACCGATCGTTTATAATTATCAAATGAGATGTGTGTATGTATGCTTTAAAATAAGTAGTATATGGTACCTTTCTTAATGTTACTTTTTGATACGGAATGATAGTTATCATGTTGATATGACGTCGATCCTAATACAAAAGGGCAACTTTAAATACAGAAGACAAACTAATATCACCTCTAGTTAAAAACCTTCTATTTTGCGGAGATTTCTACCTTTTCAAAAGAATTGTAGATTGGAATATATGCTTTCCCCTTATTTGCTACAGTTTGTAAACGTGTTGTGTCCACTGAACCACAGTAATTACCAAATAATGTCATGAAGAAGAAGGTAGTTAGATAGTTACAGAATTGTTTAAGGTGTATCACCTTGAGGATCTTGTATGCATATTGTGGAGCTCCATTTTCGCTTATTTGTTAACAAATTGGGTTGTATTTAGTTGCACTGAGTATTCTTCCGCTATTGATTGGTCTATGTCATTTATTAGCAGCTTGTTCTTTTTTTTTGTATATGCTTCTCTTTGTTTTTTATGCATTTCTTCTTTTTTATACAAAGGTAATGTAGAGTACAATCTTCTTCTTTTCTCATTTGGCTGTATACATGCTGAAGGACTCATCTTATGCCCTCTACCATTGAACGTACCTAATAAAAAATACATGTAGCATGTAGAAGAATTATTAAGACTAAGCAAAATTTGAGATCATTTTGAATCATTATTTTATATATATGACCTTTCAGATAGATAATATCTAGTACCTTTCTCAATATTAATTTTTGATAGACTGTCATAGTTTTTTCGTGGAGATGACGTTGAACCTGACAACTCAAAAAGGTTTTTAAGTATAGACAAACTAAAATTAGTGATATTTAATTGCTTTGAATTTTGTGGATGGTTTGTGAATACCTTTTTCAAAGGAACTGAAAATTGAAACAGTTGCTTTCCCTCTATTTACTTCAATTTGAAAATTCCTAGTGTCTATTCAATAATATTAATAACTGATTAGGAAATAAACAAGAGAAGCTAAAATCACTTGTAGTTAAAGGTCTTCAAATTTGTAATGATTTGTATCTACCTTCTTCAAAGGGGCTGCATATTGAAATAGATGTTTTCCTATTCCTTGCCTCAATTTGAGAACGCTTTGTGTCTAAAGTGCAATGTTAGTAGACTTGGCAAATGGGTCATTTGGTTTGGGTACGGGTCGGGTCAAGTTTGGGTCAGGTCATGTTCGGGTTAAGTGACATTTCGGGTTGTTTTGGTTTGAGTCGGGTATGGTTCGGGTCGGGTCGATTTCGGATGAACCAATTTTTGGTGAAATACGCTCGTCATGCCAAAACAAGCAACTTTGTTAAAAGTTTCGGGTCGGGTATGGTTCGAGTCCGGTCAATTCGGGTTTCGGGTCCACTTTCGGGTGAGCATATTTCAGGTGTTGGCTCGGGTATAGGTTCGGGTCATTCGGTTCGGGTTTCGGGTCTCGGGTCAATTTTGCCAAGTCTAAATGTTAGTGATCAAATTAGGCCATCAACCACAAGGGAATCAAATATTTATACACAAAATGATTAAGGTTCATCACCTCAAACATCTTGTATACGAACCGTTGATCTTGTTTTTTGTTTATCTATCAACAAATGGGTTCTATTTGATTAAATTGAACATTGTTTAGTTATTGGTCGATGTAGGTTATTTACTAACAAACTAATCTTCTTTCTGTGATATGCCTCCCATTGTTTTTTACATATTTCTTCTTTTTTATGCAACGATAGTGTAGAATACCCACTTCCTTTTTTCTGATTAGTTTGTATTGTCCCAAATGAAGGTTGTTGAGCAGCCATTCTTTTTTCTTTATAAGCTTGTCTTTTCTTGGCACATATCTCTTCCTTTTTATCATCAGATAATGCAACATAGCAAATTCTCTTTTTAAACATCTTCATATGTGCGATGTCTTTACTTGGTGATATATTATGCTCCATTGAGCATGTAGTTGTGTCTTATCTTAACTATATGTTGCCACCTTTTGGTGAAAAGAAGTTTTCCTAATCAATTTTAGAAAACTTAATCACTATTATCTTTATTTACCCCCTAATCACGACACTATTTTCATTAACGCTAATATGTCCATGTAATTGGAAGACAAACCATGAAAATACACAAATTACGCAACTAAAACTAACACAAGTAAAAACAGAAATTTGTACAAAAATCGAATAAACAAACTAATCATTGAGCACATGTAAATGTATAGAAGATACGATTAATAAAATAGGGGATAAGCAACAGCTAAGGCTCATAGATATACGCAATTGTAAAAAAGAATAGGTGAAAGACTTACTTGGTATTTATATCTTTAGAAAAACCCAGAAAATCTTCCTCAAACTATAGTCTTGCCTTTCGCTACATGATAATTGAGTAATAGATCAAATCAATCTTGAATTTTGCAAAACTAACATAAGAAGGAAACACAACCCAAAAGAAATATATTATCCAACTTTTTTTCTACCTCGCTTAAAATGCAAATAATAAGAAAAATCCAAGAATAGAAGTAGCAGAAAAGGACAATTCCAAGTTGTCCAAAGTTTCCAATACCTCATACATTGGATTTAAATTTGTCAGTGTCCTCGATTGGTTGTTGGTTAAACACTTATGCAACAAGGAAAATAAAAATGTCGTAAATTTATGTTGAAACAAGTTTCCTTCAAAAAACATCTTGAATTTTAAGCTCAACAATTTTACCTTTTAACAAAATTGCATGAGGTAGTATTGTCTTTCCTAGACAGTTTTTTACTGCATGGCTAGTAGTAGTAACGCAACAACGACTGCTCACTGACGATAGGGTTGCTACGCTATTTCAGGTCCAAAGAAAATTCCTTCCCCCACCCCAATTACTTAAGGAAAGCCAAAGGATGCAAAGCAATACAAACATTACAAAGGCTTAGCATAAACAATGTAACATAACACATTGTAAATCGACAAACTCTTGTAACTTGATTTAGTGCTAAATTATTCATGTAAGCTTAACTCTTGTTTGGCAAAGAATGAGCTTTTGTGCTTCAAAAGATAGATTAGAAAATGGAGTGCCAAATGATCCATGATGTTGGCTTGTTATACTCTGACCTTATCTGATCAAGAAAGGTAATGTTAGCATATTTTTCTAACTCCTTGTTGACCTTTGAGTGAACCCAGCCTGATTCTTCACTTGGTTACTCTACTAACGTTCAAATCCCTACATTATATTGCATTGCTTTTGTGGCTTATCCAAGCAACCCTAACACCCCCCGAAAAAAAACAAGGGGCTAAGATTGAATTCTGAAGACACCTACGACTTATCTCTTTGCAAATTCTGTTCTGGTTCTTTTAAAACTAAAGACACTATTTCCTCAGCCATGTTAATTGAAGTTGAGAAAGTTAAATGCAAATCCTTGTGATGGGTCCCCTCAAAACTTGTTAGTAAATAAACACTAAATTCCAGTACAATTCAAAAATTTGGTTGCCAACAACTTGCAAATATTATTGTAATATTTGAGAGTGAGTTTTCTGGTAATTCAACAACTCTTCCCAGAAACAGAGCATGGACAGGGGGAGAAAGGAAATTGAAAGGGAGAGGAATGCTATTCTAATCTATCATTTAGCAAAACCCTTGGATTTGTCCATGATGGCCTTGTTAAGTGCAGGAGACAACTGAAGAGAGGTTTAAATATTTATAATTTTATCAATGGCCTTTGAAGTTGAGGACTCTTAACAAACAAGCCCCATTAGCAAAGAATAGACCATAATAGAGTCCCTAATTAATAGAATCAGTCAAAAATTAGAGGATTTAACAAACAAATCCACAACCCCTAAATTTCAAAAATAAAACCAAAAACCAAAAACCAAACAGCCATACCTAAATAATTTGCAAACCATCATAAGAAATTGAATCAGAAATAAACAAACTCTCAGATAGATTTTGTAAATGGAGAGAAAAGAAAGAGGAGAAATGTAACACCCCTAGCCCCCTAGGGCCAAAAGTATTACATTTTCTTAACTTTCTACTTAAATTTCAGGGCGAAACGGACAGAGTTTCCCCTAAAAACTGACCGTTTCCAGGCTAAAAGCCTTACAATAACCCTGCAATCAACGGAAGCATAAATATTTTAAAACAAGCTCAACGGCTACACGCCGGAGTTCATAACTCAACGAGCAAATCGCTCGGAGTACATCAAACAAAATAATTCATTAATACAGGAGAAGTGAAAGATACAACTCAACGGTTCACACAGCCAGAGTACTGGGGTTTACATCCCAAAATGCAAATGATTTCAACTGAAAGGACAACTAACTAATAAGATGGATGGCACACATGGCCGTACAGAGCGACTCCTAAATCGAGTACGCTACATGAACCAGAATACTTGTTTACAAACATTTACAATTCTAGAAATACATTACATGACTTCATTGAACACGTAAAATCCCTTCAATAGGCACACATGACACCTTACAAGCAAGAATATATTCCATCTTGACATAAGTGATTGGGCTTCTACTTGTCATAATGCCAACCTAGGGAAAAAGGGGAAAGAGTAATGGGATGAGAAGCCACACGCTCAGTGAGTATTCCCCGACCCCTTAAAACCAAAACCGTTGCAGGCAATAATACACATAATAGTCACATATCACATATTCATACTTTACTATCATATTAGGCATTCTTAAGTCCTCTAGGAAGGATCACTATCTATGAACTTCATTTTAGCCGTTCAAACTCATCTTTAAGCCCCTGAATTCCTTGACTAACAAGCACTTAAACACATAAGCAAGCATCGAAGGCTAAGCATAGAAACTTTCTTTCATAGCTTAAGCATAGGGATCTTTGTTTTTCATAAACATAACTACTTAGCATTCCATTCAAACTATGTATGAAACCTCATTCACATGATATGCACTAGACACACACACATTTTAAGTCTCATTCAAATCTCATTCATAGGATATGCATGAAATATGCTCATAAGGCTTTCTTTTTCATAATCGTATCTTACTTAGTTTCTCATTCATAAGTTATACTTGGAATATGCACATAACGCTTTATTTTCATCAACATACTTTACTTAGATCTCATTCATATGATATGCATAAGTCATGCACAGGAAGCTTTCTTTCTTTTTATTGAAAAAGCTTCATTTAGCCTCTTGAGGCACATCAAAAGTCTTTTCTTAGCCTCTTGAGGCTCATATTCTTTAAAAGAAATCTCTTCATATTGGCCTTTCAAGACCCTTATAAGTTTTTCATTTAATCTGGCCTCTTGATAGCCGTTAAGACTTTCTTTCTTTCTGAAATACTTTAAAACGCCGGCTGTTTTCTTACTCATTAGGAAAGTAATTTGGGCATAAGATCATCATAAAGTGCTGGTTGGGAGAGATCTATACTCAATCCCAGTGAGGTTAACTCACACTAAGCTCTTAATCCCGGGATGACAACTAACTTTTGGACCTTAATCCTCGTCAGGGTCTCTAAGGATTACTCCCTAGGCTAGGGATTCCCCCATTCAAGCAGGTTCACTCCTACCTATTGTCCCTAAGCACTTATCTTAGCCATTTAAAGCATCTGGTCATAACGACTAGTAACTTTGTTGTTTCTTCTGGTAAAATCATTTACCATACAACTTACACCTTTGTAAAACATTTTAGGGATTCCCCCGTTCAAGTAGGTTGTAACAACCCAATCCTAATACATCTTAATCATTTCGTTTTGAATTACTCATAGTTTAGTAAAGTCGAGCGCATGCATTTCAATCGGACCATTTGAGATTTAACAGTGTTGCAGGGCTTAAGCGATGATATGGCCTCCAAATAAAGTTTTGCAATGCTATTTATGCTATTATTTTATATCCTATGAATATATATATATATATATATATATATATATATATATATGTATATATATATAAGACAAGAATAATTACACATTTGCTTAAAAAAATAAAAACAAAAATAAAATAATTTTGATGAGAAACATTATTCAAGCCAATTCCTAGCATTTCCATACAAGAGCTCGATCTACAAAAATAAAAATTATAAAATGATATAATTTAAATTTAAGAAAAAAAATTACATAAAATACAATAAATAAAAGAAAAGTAGAATAATTGAATTAAACGTATTAGTTAGAAAATGGGAAGGAGATTATTATTAGATTTATGTTGAGTTAGTCCAAACCAAGGCCCAAACTACCTTGTATTAGCTTTTCAAGAGGTGGAAAAAAGAAAAGGAGAAAGAAACTTGTGGATATATGTCGGTGGGCTAGGAGGAAAAGAGCATATTTTTTTATTTATGTTACTAAGCAAAGTCTAAAGAGGAAATTCACTACCTTCATTCCACCGAGACCCATTATCACCATCACCTATTCCCTCCCACTCAACTCAGCCTTAGCACGTCATAGCAGCCATCCAACCATCACTATTGCACGGCAGCTTCACCCACCTTGCCCTGCTCAGACCAACCCCCCCCCAAAGCAGCCCACCGCTCCTCTGCCCCAGCCACGCAACTGGGCTTGTCTGCTACAGGGCCGCCGCGTGGCCTTTGTCAGTCGTCGGCCGTGTCGGAGCTCAACCGCACCCCCACCGACCCTTTTTCTTGAATTGTTTTTGGGTATTGGCAAGGTTATTCTCAAGACTCCCATCAATTATTTTCTTTATTTACTTCTTGATTTAGTTAAGAATTATGTCTATTAGCATTAGATAAAAGTACTTTGCTGCAAGTTTGAAAGTTTCAATGGTGAAATTTGGAAATGGGAAGACATGGATGTTATGGGTACTCATGGAAAAAAAGGAGGCTTTGGATTTGGATTGTGTTTGTGGGAATGAATGTTTAAATGACTTAATTAAGTTGAAATTAGAAGACCTTTGAGGTGAATTTAATGAAATTGAAGATTGGTGTATGAATATGACATCTTGGCCGTTAAAGGGTTGAGGAGGAAGAAGAGAGACTTAGAGTATTTGAAATGGGAAGATGAGAGTGAAAAATGGCAGAATTCATTCGACTGTTCTAATTTATGGGAATTATTGGGGTGTCCAAAAATCCGCAAAATTTTACTGCAGGATCTATGTAGTATTTGGGATTTTTTTGAAAAACTTCATGAATTTTGGAGGTGTATCCTATGAGATATGAAGTTTTAAAGGAAATTGCCCTGTTTTGGTGTGTGAATTCAGCCATTGTTTCAGATTCTGGGAAGGCTAGGCTTGAAGGAAAATTGTAAGAGTTTTACTGTGCATTAATCATAATATTTGGCAATTTCCTGTAATGTTTCGTGAATTTTGGAGGTGTATTTTGTGAATTGTGAATTTCTAAGTGAAAAGGTTATTCCAAAAGAAAGTTGGAGTTGACAATTGAAGTTGGGCTACGTACTAGAGATGGGAGAGTTATAAGGTGTGAATTTAAGGTGAGAATGATAATTTTGGGGCTTGATGGCTAGTTACAGTTGTGGGTGTTCAAGAAAGATTGAGTTTGGCTGGAGATTGTGAAATAAATTTATATAAATTAAATTACATTGCAAATTTAAAGGATTTTGTTGAATGTTGGATGGGCGTTAAAGATTGTGTGTACATTGTGAGTTTTGCAAAGAAGTAAGGTTGTATGCGTGGAGTTGAATGATTGCCAATTTGCCATGAAATTTATTTTACACTAATACCCTTTTTATTTACCGTATTGGTAATAGAGCTAAACTTCTAAACCAATCAAGTTAGCTTAACTCTTTCTTTATTAAGTTACTAATTCAACAATGAAATCAATAATAAAAATAAGAAAGGCTATTTATAATTTACTAATATTAGAAAACCAATTTGAAGCAGAAGTGAGGTCACTTCCGTCGTCGTTGAGCTGTAAACAATGTTTTTCATGACAAAGTGAGAGACTTTAAATTCAGGTACGTTTACTGTCGGTGCCTTTCAAAATTTGATATCTTTTTGTAAATATCAAAATCTCATAATACACAGTTATTTAATGAACAATTTTCAAGCATTGTTTTGCCACATAATCAAGTGGACCCACCAGTTATCAATCATCAGGGCTTACGCCCCTCAATTCACCCCCGCGCCCTCAAGTCAGGCTATTCGATCGGCTTGGCAGGTGTACACCTATTCAATGATCGCAAGATGTAAATATGAGCTCATCAGTTTGGGTTCCACTTTCAGATAATAATCGACAACAGTTTTATTATGATTCTCTCTCTACCTAGTTTCGAACTAAAATGAATTGAAATGAGCGCGCTCACTGAAAAATGAGTTTTTATGTTCTTTACAGTATAGGGGTAAATGTATTAGGCTTCAGCTTACTATTTGAATATTTTTGTGTTTTATGTTTTCGGCAAATAAATTATGAAGTCCTTACTTGGCTACACTAAAGAGGCCGAAGACAGTCAATGAAGTCTAAACAAGCTCACAATATCATTTCATAAGGCCAAGGTCCATTGGAATGTGAGCTTTGTGGATTTCTGAGCTTTCACTTGAGTTCGGGAGTGTACTAATGGATTCCGGTTGGTTTTTCATGTAAGCAAAAGTGCGTTATATTATTTAGCAAATTATTAAGCCTCGTCCTTTATAGGATGGCGGTAACATCCCAGTCACAACCCGTTTGTTGAGTAATCTCTAATGATCAATTAATTAATGCTGATATGGAGATTAAGAGTTGGGGCGTTACAGTTGTGGTGTCAGAGCCAAGATTTTAAGGTCACTGCGAGCTATAGGTTGTCTATAAGTTGTGTTTGACTTGTGGAATGTGTGGTTGATTTTGAGCTCATAAGCATGAGTGCATATGAGGATATTCAGACATCATTTACCTTGTCCCCAACCTTGATGTTGTGGTCACGATCTATTTAGGCAACACCGTGGGACTCCATCTCAAACAAAGCAGAGGAAGGAAGCACTTAGTTGTCTCCTACTGATGTACATGTCATACGAGCTACGAGGCTCATAGCAATAACTTTGTGAAGGTTGGATTACCAGTTAGTTTAATGAGGATGACATGAATTGAGGTGTCACTTGCCTTCATAAGCGATTCTTGCGGTATTAAATCATCTCTAATCTTTTATTCAAGGGAAATGTGGTCTATTAGAGTAGGCGATAAAGTTGGACCAATATAATGAAAAATTATTTTCTAATGAATGTGCACAAGGTCTATGACACTCTTATAATTGATTCTCAATCGACATTCGATTCGTCATTCAATTCGAGGGATTATATAGTGCCATCCAGATAGGCTAAAGTATGTTGGTAGATGTCATATGGGTCACTCTGAAAAAGGTAAGGGATACCGTGGGGGTAGTCATTGCTTAATCTCAAAATTATGCACACTTAAGTGGGTTATTGTAAGCTAAACATAGGTACAAGACACTACATATTAAGCAAGGTTCGTGACTATGTATGTTGGAAAAGGAAAAGGATCTTTATATGAGAGTTTTGAGCATATATCATGATTTTGGGGTCATCGAAAAGAACGAATCATGTCCTATTTGAGATAAGAGGTTTCTTTCTTTTGAATTGCCTTGCAGGTATGACACTCAGATGAAGCCTTACTCTTGATCCATAGATTTAAAGTCCCTGTTGTTAGTCCACACTAGATCATTTAGGTCACAAATGTTAGGGGCGTAAATGAATCCTTATCCTTTACACCACAATTTAGTATAAGTAGTTAGTTTATCTTGCATAGAAATCATAGGTAGCCAGACGAATCCTTTTAACACCTTTGTGTTTGGCTACTAATCATAGTTTGTACTTCTAGAGCATGCAATAGTTATTTCTTAGAATAATTTGCTATCGCTCCTCTCTAGAAGTTCCACATCATGTGCTACGAGGGAATGTATAAGTGGTACGAGTCTATATTGGTAACAAGGTCAAGGAGATCAAAATGATGTTTATTCCAGTTTTGGTGATCCTGTGTTGAGTCTCAATCCTAAATAATGCAAGGGTCACTTTGAGGACTAATTGTAACGGTAATAGAATGTTCCCACAGGAAGTCCTCTTTATTAAAAAAATCAAAATCAAGATAAATTATTGTCAGAAGTAAATAAGTATTGGGCTGCCAGGAAAATTGAAGGATTATTAGGTAGGTATAAGGACACTCTTTTAATTAGTGGGGAAAAAAGGATATGAGTAGTTTATGAAGACATTGTTTTGAGGTCTTATTATGAATTGTATCCAAGGGTTACAATCAGGCTACATATCATATCATACGGTCGTACGATGTAGTAGTGATGATGATTATAATATAAGGGATGCTGAAACCAGGAGGAATAAAGGTAGTCTCACCACATGTAGAGGTGGAGACTAGTAAAATATATTGCCTTACCCCGTAGAAAGGCTACAGTACTTAGCCCCAATGATATAGAAGTGTTTATGTGATTCTTTATGCTTTCCATTGAAGGCTTACTTGGACTATCAAAGACGAAATGATGATATCAATGTCTCACTTTGGGATTTAGAATCAAAAGAATGCAGAATGATTGAAGAGTTATGTGGCTGATTTTTCTTTTATATATAAAAAAAGGGTTAATTGATTATAGATTTTTTCCCCCTCCTTAGTTAAACACATGAAACCCATGTAATTCGAGGTATCTTTGTCTACATATGCATAAGCCTATCTTTGTCTACATACGCATAAGCCTAAACCACTAAGTGGTCAACTCATAACTAGTTGTGATTTGATATCATTTTTTGTTCCCAACCAAGCCTTATGGGTGCTAACAAAACTTATTAGCAATCTTTCACACACCTCTTCTCATTACTCCAAATTGCGTCATATGAGTCTCCATTCTCTTCCGCTCAGTACACCTTGTTACTTCTTAAATATTCTATCCTCCTGTAAATTGTTGCGACTAATGTACGAATTTATCGTATTAATTTATTAATGACTTATTAGTATTCACTTATTCATATACTTTATCAGTCAACAAACATGAACTGAATCCAAATTCCTACAGCTAATTAGCACATGACAGTCGATATTGACTTTTGGTAGGAATTTTCCAATCGAAACCATTAGCCATTCTTTAGTGATTCTAAGGTCTAAACTACAAATTTAAGACACTTCTAAACCACCCCCTCCAAAAAAAAAAGAAAAAAAAAAGAAACTCTTGTGTGAAATCCCCTTATTTTCTTGGCAACCATGATTCCCTTTGTTAAACTTTTTGTTTTTTTTTTTTTCCGATTAGATGCCTTTTATGAGTATTGAGTAAAGTTCTTGCCTACAAGATTTTCAATCTTACTTATTGTATGTTACACATTGGGTTTGGAATCCTTGTAACCTCGCACCCTAGCAAAAGAGCATCTAAAATCTTCTTCAGAATCAGATCTTTCATTCGACTCATTCTCCCAATGATTCTAGATAATTATTGGTCAATTCACAAGTCATAGTTGTTTACAGTCCTTTGATCGCTAAACATGTTTTCGTAATTTTCTTATGATGATTTATCCTGACATTTCTATACATTTGTAATTTTATTAAACTGTAAACCTATAGTCTGACTTGGAATTTATGGTATTCATTCTAACTACTTTTGTCCTGGAGGATGCCTTTAATAACTTATTTCTGAAGTCCCATGGGTTGTTTAATCCGCATTGAAATATTTATACTCAACTAACAACTTGGTCTCTTGATGAAGCTGTTGCTCGGGAAGTTTTACTCGGAAATTTTACGTGTAATATTCCTTATTGCTTATTGTCTTTCAAAGCCATGGTGATTTTTACTTGCAAATCTACACTTGTTGCATTTAGGTAGTAATCGATATTGAGTATATTTAGTTCATATTCCCTCTTTAGGTTTTCTTGCTCAATGCTACTTTTGTTCAACCATCCTGAACCTATTATTCTAATGAATGTATTTACTTCGTCTTTATTTTAATCATTGGATTCAATCTCTATCCGTCCCTTTTGACCAATCGGAAGTTTCTTGACTTGGAATTTCAGTTGCTCATTTTAATTGTTTTCCATCTCTCACATATCTTTTCCTATGAAATACCCTTGGATATTTATTTAGAATTTCCAAATCAAGATAGATAATGTCAGTGCTAGGTATTGCATACTAGAAATTACTTGTGCAATCCCTATCATGCTACTTCACGTCTGAAACTCTACTTATGGTAACACGTACTTGGATATACCCTTGTTGGGTCTAGGTAGGAGGAAATCACGAACGAGCATTGTCTTCTACTTTGGAATATCTTGATGCTAGATCATCAAGCAGTGTCTTGGACTTATAAAAATAATGCTAAGGAATTATTTTGATGTCAATAATGCCATACTTTTGCTCCATAGAACTAATAGTCAAAAGGTTTAAGTGAGGGAGGTATATTCATTAACTCAATGGGTGATGGGACATAAAATTGAGACAAAGAGGTCATGGACCCTACAGAAGCTGGTACATAAATTGGGATTCATTATGGGCTATATTCATTAACTCAATGGGCAATGAAAGTATGTGAGAAGTTGGGAGGTTTATATCCTAAGGATACTTCTTTAATTCAATCTTCAAGTTTGGATGAAGTCAGGGAGATTAGTAATTTTCAATTGGAGTGTAGAATTTACTGATCCTTTACATAGGTATCCTTGGGTTCTAACTCATTGATTTGTTTCTTTGGTATAAGCAGAGCCTATGCTTACAACAAATTGAAGAGAACGCGTAGAAGTGAAGCCCTTAGGGTAGGCATTGAACATTGTTAGGTGAATTAAAGAGTTGAATGTATGCACATAAAGGAAAACTGAGCATTATGTGACATGTCATTTGCTAAGATTCGAGTTAAGCTTGATGTAACAAAGGCACTTTTATGGTTAAGCCAACAGGTTATCCATATTATGCAAGGGTTGTTAGGTGGATCGAAGCATGGGACTAAATTGTAGGGCATATATTAAGAGTTTGTATACTTGGGGTAGAAACAATGAGAGGGCTGTGTGGTTCTTATGGGTTTTCTCGTAATGATAGTTAATTTGTTACCACTACAATGACCAATTGCCACTATAGTGACTTGCTCGAAACTATACATAGTAGGACGTGAGAAATTTCGTATTTAGGGATGATGAGTCAAGTTATCAATATTAAGCTATGAAAGAATGACACAGATTTACAGTAACAGGGAAATCATTCGAATTTTGAGTGGACGATAAAATATTTTAAAAGGATTATAAGAATCCAACGTCAAGGAAAAAGGGAGTCTGTGCTTAGTTTTCCTCAAAAATTAAACCTTATACCTTACAGCGTAGTTTGCTAGCGAAGGTTGAGCATATCTGTAACGCCCCCAAATTAAACATGTTTCACTGCTTATATTTTCCTTAATAAATCCCTTAATTATAATATAGACAACCCAATGATAGGGGCATTACCATTGTCCAAAGGGACAAGGCTTGAAACATGAGTGCTATAAATAACACAGTTAAGGATAGCTTCAATCATACACATACACACTTGATCAATTCATGGATAATCAACTGTTAACCAACATAAGGTTTTTACACTATAGTAAAAATAATTCATCATGTAATCTGCATCTCCATCCACTGAAGATTTCAATATACAGCTCTAAAAATATGCATACACTATACCAGTGTTGATCCATCCAGATTCCCTTGCTCAACTTATTCTCTTCCGCTGGTGTACTAGCATGAAGACGATTCTTTGAGGATTTGCCTAAAACAAAACATGAAAAACATTTCGAATTGTGAGCCGAAGCTCAGTACATGCATTCCTGTATTGTTAATTGATCATTGAAACACTGGCTGGGCCCGCTTTGCAATTCATTTTAAGTTAAAATAGTGAATGAGATGAATGTAAAACTGCATTGCTGGTTATTATCTGATAGTAAACCCCTTGATACTGTTACGTTCTATAAACAGGTGTACACCTGCCAAGCCGATCAGGGGACCTGGCCTGAAGCTGCGCAGGTAACTAAAGGGAAAATGCCCTATAGATGATAACTGACTGGGTCACCAATTAAATGATAAATCACTATGTAAACTAATTCATTGATGTACTTACCGAAACATGATAACTTTGATAAATACACTCTGATTTCTAAAGATACAGACAATGAACGTACCTGAAGTCTTTAAAATGATATTTCACTTGATAATACTTATGCACAATGGAAATGATAAACTAGGCCCCGATTTTGCTAATAAAATGTAATTATAGGTAAATGCAGTTAGTAAACAATATTAAAGATACAGACAATGAACGTACCTGAAGTCTTTAAAATGATATTTCATTTGATAATACTTATGCACAATGGAAATGATAAACTAGGCCCCGATTCTGCTAATGAAATGTAATTATAGGTAAATGCAGTTAGTAAACAATATTTACTCCCGGAATTTGTAACTTTAATGGAAATTGATTAATTAAAAGGCTTCCACAATTTCAATAATTCAATATAAGATAAGTTACAACAAAATGATTTGAAAAATAAATCAATTAGGGTTGTTGAACTTGAAATACAACAAACTGAAACAAAATAGACCAAATTAGAATGATTGAGGTGATAATGAAAAGATTTTAATTGATATAAATGAAATATGGGTTTCTGATATTTCCGAAATGGATAATGGAAAGTGTAATGCTTTTGAAATGGATAATAGAAGGCTTAATGTCGGGAGAGGTGTTGTGAGCTTCATAAAAGATCAAATAACCCCAACTGAGTCCAATAGACACTGATTTGAGTCATTACTCTGCCCACTTCTCAAAATCCATTTTCATGCTCACTTAACTTGGTTTTCCAACCCAAAAAACCTTCCATACACTAATCAAACTTGTTGAACTCACTAAACCTTGTAATTGCTTTGCAATACCCATAATTAGATAGAAACTTCTGATGATATTTCCAAATGTCATGATTTCTTTCTTCCGCCATATTACCATTTGATCGTCTACTTTAGAAAATGCATATCTTTCACTCCTGACCTCCAATTGTGATAAAAAATCCCAATATGAAAATCTCACAAAGTCCTCTAAAAATTTCATTGAGGACACAAAATATGATTCCCATAGTAAGGTCCCTAAAATTGGGCTAGAACACAACCGTGCACAACTTTAGTCCAATCTGTGCATCCGTAGCAAAACGACCATGACTTTTTCCACAGAACTTGGATTAAAGTGATTCAAAAGGCATTTGAAATATGACTCATTGATGTATCCACATACAAAAATCACAATTTTTCAATGAACTAATCAATACTAGTTTTTCCGTAAAGTCCCCTGTTCACAGATGCTCCCAGTTTCGATGTATTCTGCACAGTCTTCAGTAAATTGGTCATAACTTTGTCCACACAACTCAAAATTGAGTAATTCTAGAGCCTATTGAAAGCTAACTCATCAAGCTATCACTACACCAAAATTCATGAATTTTTGATGTGCCAATTAATACCAGTTTTCTCCCAAAATGACCCATGTTTCAGGTTTGTTTACTGCTCAATAATCACATTTTTCAATCTTTTCTTCACATAACCACCCACTAAAATCATTATTTAACTTATATAAATCAGCATAAATATCTTGATATTCATTACCAATGTCAAAGATCACAAAATGTCATTTAAAATAATCAAAATCCATCATCACACCCTAAACTTGCATGAACATGAACACCCTACATCTTTTCTTGCTTTCAAGATGATCCAACCAATACAACATCAAAATAAATCTTGATTGCATCAAAACAACATGATTAATAATAAAAACAAGAATCAAAATCCAAAATACAATCAAAACAACAAGATAAAGTTAGGGTTTACTCACTTGAAGCTTGAATATATGAAGATGGAGGTAGTGGTTGATGGTTGTGTGCGTTGTGGGTGGTGGCTGGTGGTTGAGGGGGTGGTGGCTGGTGGATGTGGTGGAGGCAGCAAGGGTTGCCCATGGGGGTAGAGAAATGAAGAGGAAAGTGAGAGGAAAGAGAGAGGAAGAGAGAGGAAGACTAGTCTTGCCTTTGCTAGCTTGGTTTACTTGGATGAAAATCATCCAAGTAAACTTGGCTGAGATTTTAGCTCTAAAAAAAATATCTTACTAATTTTAATTAGGGCCTAATGATGGTAATTAATGAAGCAAATGGATTAGAAACTTGTTGGGCCGAAATTGGCCTTAAATGAGGTATGGGTTCGGAAAAAAAAAATCAAACTGGGTGCGATTAATTAAATTTTGTTTTTTCGAAGCACAAAATTAAATGTGATGTCATGAGAATAAATTTAATCTTTTAAATCATAATTATCGAGGCCTACTATCAATTTTTCCGAAATTAATACGGTAAATGAAACTTGAATTGCAAAGTGGGGCCCAAAATTGAATTCTCCCAACCGGGATGATTAAATAAGATAAATAAATGTGAAAAATTAATAACACGACTTAGTTAAATAAATGAACATGATTTAGGGTTAGGCTATTACAATATCCATAGTGGTTTCTATACTTCCAAGTTCAACCAAAAAAAAAAAAGAGAGATTGTATGTCAAACTCCAAATAGAACATGGTTATAAAGCTTATAGAAGTTGGTGAGAACTTTGATCTACAAAGAGCATCTCGTACAAATCTTAGACCATAAAGTCAAATAACTCTTTATATAAGAACATGCCCAAGTTAAAGTTTTACGAATTATTGATACCTCATAGAAGGTCCCACGGAAAGTGTAAGGAGGATTTGATAAATAAATACAATTTGCAAGTTTCGGGGATGAAACTTAATTTAAGGGGAGAAGGCTGTAACAACCCAATCCTAATACATCTTAATCATTTCGTTTTGAATTACTCATTGTTTAGTAAAGTTGAGCACGTGCATTTCAATTTGCCATTTGAAATTTTACAATGTTGCAAGGCTCAAGCGATGATATGGCCTCCAGATAAAGTTTTGCAATGCTATTTATGCTATTATTTTATATCCTATGAATATATATATATATATACATATATATATATATATATATATATATATATATATATA
>JACYFF010031267.1:0-24949 GCA_017589665.1 Selenicereus undatus
GACTTTAACCGCAGCAAATCCTTCACAAAGAAAATTTTTGCACTAATTGGGTCCCCTAAGCCCCCCCAAGTCCCATCACCGTCGAATCATCCTCCTCAACACCCAAAACAGGATGGACGGTACCATCAAGTGGGCTATTAACAACATTTCCTTAGTTCTTCCACTAACTCCATACTTAGGATCCATAAAGTTGGGTCTCAAGGGTCCTTTTAACCAAGCGAGCCCTCCAGAGGATTTTTCGCTGTCCTACGACATTATGGCATCTCCTAGCAACACTAACACTTCCACTGGTAGCGGGGTATACAGGTTCGAGCCAAACACCACAGTGGATATTATCTTGCAAAATGCTAAGGCCTTGGGAAATGTTAGCGAGATACACCCATGGCACCTACATGGGCATGACTTTTGGGTGCTGGGGTATGGAGAAGGTAGGTTCACCAAGGGTGACGAGGCTAAGTTTAACTTGAAGAACCCACCACTAAGAAACACAGCTGTGATATTCCCTTACGGATGGACGGCTTTAAGATTCGTGGCCAATAATCCGGGAACTTGCGCTTTTCACTGCCACATTGAGCCACATTTGCATATGGGTATGGGAGTGGTTTTTGCCACTGCAGTGGAGCAAGTAAAGGGAATCCCTAGCAATGCCCTTTCTTGTGGACTCACGGGCAACATGTTCTTGAAGAAAAAGTACCTTGACTGATTCCTACCATAAAATTTTGCTCGCCTATTTGTTGTATGAGTTAATTATTTATGTCGAGAATTTGTGCACTTTGGAGTGCGGATTTTGTTAGGGGCTAATGCGCCCCTTTATATGTGCCTTTTAGTTTTTAGCTTCGTTTAGTATGGTAACAAAATTAAAATTTGTTTGCAAAAGAAAAAAAAAATCATGATTTGTCTTGAAAGAATGTGTTGTGAGCCATAATGAGTTAAATTGTGAAAAACATTGATAAATCACATTGGTATAAGTTGACCCTAACTGCAGTTGTGAAGTGCATAATCTAAGTAGACTTTGTTGATTTATTCAATAGTTCTAATTAAGAAAATACCAAATTGGTAAAGTTTTGAATAATCATAGAAAACACTCCTTGGGTTTCACATTATTGTGGCTTAATTTATGAGTTATGACAACAAAAAGAAATCCTAAATTCACGAATAGGAACTTGCCTTTAACGATTTTTGTCCGCAAATTTTATAGTACTCCCTTAAGGGTACAATTGTGTACTCCCAGTCCACGTTTACTGTACAAATAAATATAATATTTGATAGAAGTTGCATGAGAACAGTTATTATATGATGGGCTTTAGCGTAGCTTGTTAGAGTGAGCCGAGCAAAAGTCAAATTTTAAACTGAACAAAAATTCAGGCCTATGCAGCACAATGGGCTCAGAAATAGAACAATATCACAAAATTGGGCCTATGTAACAAACATAAATGGGCCCAAAATAGAAAACAAACTGCTAACACCAACAAAAGAACAAGAAAAGACAGAATATTGCTGCCTTGCAGACCATGCTAACGAGCAGTCCGTGTAATGACGAGGCCGAGCAGTATGTAACTAACAATCTGTGTAGACCTGGGAAAATTGACCCCAGATCTCAAATCTAAATCGAATAATTCAGGCACATATCAAACCTAATATTTAAAATATATTCACCTAAAAGTGAATTTGAAATTCAAATTGATCTGAATCGAGTTATACCTGATACAAATTTTTTTAAAAAATTGCTTATTTTTGCACAAATGTATTAGACTAAAAATTGGTTGACTTGAAATCTACCAGAATCGAAGTTGTTAAATATGCAATATATTACAATAAGCGTCCATGCTCTTTAGTTTGTGTCCTTCTATATTTAGTTGATTTTATTTTTCTTTTTTTAATTTTTAGAGTCGACATCATAACAACTTATAATACAACAACAACACCACCTCACAGTGTGGGTCCCGTTTTCGCGGGGTCTGGGGAGATCCAGCTGTAGGCAACCTTACCCCTACTGACATTCCTACTCGTAGAGAGATTGATTCCAAGAGACCCACAAAAAAAAATTTTATGAAAATATTTTATAGAGGAAAGATTTTGTAAAAACATTTAATGGGAAAATTATTATCATAACAACTGATAATGATTTTCATAAATGAATCAGTTCAAAGTTTAGGTCAAGAGAATCATTTTTTAAAGGGGAATCCAAGTGGAATTTAGAATCATTTTTAAAGGGAAAATCAAGTGAAATTTATGAATTAAATTATTGTATTATTAATTCTAAATTCATGCTTTTATTGCCCTCTTTTTTTTGTTAGGATTATTTTGAGCTTAAGATATTAGTATTAATATATATTCAAATTTGACAAAGTAGTAAACGTCCAATCCCCCTCCCCCCCCCCAAAAAAAAAACTATATAGTTTCCAGGTGATCAATTACTTAAAGTAGATCATATTGGCATTTTAAAATTTGCTTTTAACTACAAATGACCAGCTTAGTTTTGCCTGTAATGTAACTAAAATTCCTATGTACAGATAGCCAAAATGTTAATATAGCATCAAATAAATGTTGATCAACTCTTAACAGCTAACTGTAATAGCCAATTCTTTTTTGGACATAACCAAAACGTTTATCTATAGAAAACCAAAGTTTATCTGCAAACAACCAAAATGTTGATCTACATGCCAAATAAATGCTTCTGAATGTCTACATGCTAACCATAACGCTAATTCCTATGCAACAACAAATTGTTATGTAAATACTAATAAAAAATGCTTATGAATATAGTGAACAAATACTTATATAATTTATAGTGATACATATGTAGGATGCATATGCTAAGGGTAACTTGTTCGATTGATGATCGAAGCTAGACATGATATAGCTTTGAGGTAGGCTATTCGCTAACCTCTTTATAGCAAAAATGGATTGGAAAGGAGGACAAAGATGGAACGAATGAAGGCAACCGAAAAAAGCATGTGTTTCATATGATAGTTTGAAGACTGGCTAACAACCAGACAAGATGTGGTATTTTTACGCGACCAAAATGCTTATTTGAAAGCAACCAATATACTTAGGGCCTGTTCTTTTTGTGGGTCAATTACAATTTATCAACTTCAACTCACTTCAATCTACTTCAACCTATTTCAACCTACTTCAATCCACTTGAAAAAAAAATATCAATTTCAACCCAGCTCAACCTACTTCAACCCACTTCAACCAACTTCAACTCACCCCTTCATAATTTTAATAATTTGTAAAGTATCATGTGAGATTTAATCATTCTTGCACCAAAAAGTTCATTGTACGACTTTTTTGTAAATTATCGTACTTTCGAATTGTTTTATTTTTGGATTTTTCTATTTTTTTAGTTTTTTATTGTTAAATTTTTAATTTTTAATTTTTAATATTTAATTTTTATATTTATTTATTTATTTATTTATTTATTATTTATTTATTGTATTTTTTTTTTGTATGTTGAATTTTGTATTTTTTTTTAATTTTTTATTTCTTATTTCTTATTTTATATTTTTAATTTTTTAATTTTTTAATTTGTAATTTTTTAATTTTTTAATTTTTAATTTTTATTTTTAATTTTTTAATTTTTTAATTTTATTTTTTATTTTTGTATATAATTTTTTTATTTTTTATTTTTATAATTTTAAATTTTTTATTTTCTATTTTCTATTTTTATATTTCATTTTTTTTATTTTGGTATTTTGGTATTTTTTTAAATTTTTTGTATTTATTTTTTAATTTTTTATCTTTTTAGTTTTATTCCAAACAAAAGCTACAGAAAATTCCAAAAAAATAAAAAATAAAAAATAAAAAATAAGAAATAAGAAATAAGAAATAAGAAATAAGAAACAAGAACTAAAAACAAGAAATAAAAAAAATACTAAATACTAAATAAAAAATTAAAAAATTAAAAATTAAAAAACTAAAAATTAAAATTAAAAATTAAAAATTAAAAATTAAAAAAAAATTAAATTAAAAATTAAAAAATTACAAATTACAAATTACAAATTAAAAATTACAAATAAAAAAAGTAAAAATAAAAAAAAACTAAAAAAAATTTAAAATAAAAAATAAAATAAAAAATAAAAAAATAAAAAAGTAAAAAATAAAAAATAAAAAAGAATAAACAAAAAAAAGAAAAAAGAAAAAAGAATAAACAAAAATTCTACAAAATTTTGATAACTTCATAAATTATCACACATTAATTACATTCTCATTATTTTAACCAACTTCAACCCACCACATAAAAAATATACCAATTTCAACCCACTTCAACCTACATCAACCTACTTCAACCTATTTCAATCTACGTAAAAAAAAAAAAATACCCACTTTAACCCACTTCAACCAACTTCAACCTACTTCACCCTTTTACCTACCCAATTTACCCACAAAAAGAACAGGCCCTTAGTGGCAAAAAAACCAAAATCCTTTTGTACACACCAATATAAAATGCTTATTAAGATGCTTATGTAGATAATAGATGAATGCTTACGAATGTACTAAACAAATGCTTATCACATTCATAGTAATAACTTAGTAGGCCATTGGCCTAGGAGCAAAAGAATGGTGACTATTTATCTGACAGATGATTGAAGGTAGATAGGATATTCACTAGTTTTATAGCATATATAAGCTGGAAATGAGAAGTAGAAACGCAGGACGACCCAAGGTAGCCCAAAAAAGATGCATATCTATGTAATAATTTGAAAAGCAGATACTAAGCACACAAGCAGTGGTATTTTTGGGTAACCAAAATACTTATTTGGAAACAACTAAGATGCTTATATCAAAAAATCAAAATGCTTACCTAAGCACTATGTAAATGCCTGTCAATATCTATGGGCAAACCATAATGCTGTCTTATATGCCATGTAAATGCTTATGTAAATAGTAAACACGTGCTTATATATGTACTAAACACATGCTTTTTTCATTCATAATGATAATTAAATTTGTACAATGATGCCAAGGGGTGAGTGGGCGGTGACTAGTTATCCAATAGATGATTAAAGGTACATTATATATAGCCGGAAATAAGGATGACAAATGTGGGATGACTCAAGGAAGCCAAAAAAAGATATGTAACCATGCCATAGTTTGAAGAGTGGCTACTAACGACACAAATAGCGGTACCTTTTGGGCAACCAAAATACTTTCTTTTAAACAACGGAAACATTTATATGTAAACAACCAAAATGCTTATCCACATACCATAGAAATACTTGTTAACATTTTCAAAGAAATCATAGTGCTAAATTGTATAAAATATAAATGCTTATATAAATAGGAAACAAATGCTTAGAAATATTCTATACAGATGGTTATCTCATTCATAGTCATCACAACCAAAAGGGTAAGAGGGTGGTGGCTTGTTGTCTGACAAGTGATCGAAGGTAGATGGGATAGAGCATTAGAACCTTAAGCATGGCCATTAATTGGCATCTTTATAAAATAATGGGCCGGAAAGGGTAAGGGCAAAGGCAGATTGACTTAAGATAGCCAAGAAAAATATCCATAGTTAAAGGCCTGTTTTTTCTGTGGGTAAATTGAGGATGTGAGATGGTAAGAAATGAAATGGAGTGCGGATGAATAGAACGAAGTGAGAAAGAGAGTTGTTTTCTCGCAGGAGTGGGAAGGAGTGAATGGAGTGGTAAGAAGCGGTATTTATTTTTAAGGAGTAGGAATGAGTGAAAAGCAATGGAAAGGAATGGGAAGAAATAAGAACCAGTAATTTACCCATGAAAAGAACAGACCTTAAGTGAACGTTTAGAGCGTGACTACTAATTAGACAATTGCAGTGACTTTTAGGCAACAATGAAACGAGATAAAAGATGAACAACATCTACATATCTAGTTATAGACTACAATAGTTACAACTAAAGTGAATGCTTATCTTTGTACCTAAAAAAGGGAAAAAAAATTAAGGTAGTGTTTGGCTGCAAAGAAAATGGTTTTCTCTTAAAATCATTTTCAAAGAAAAATTGATTTTTTTATCACATTTTTCGTGGTTTGGTACAAGATAAATCATTTTTCATGAAAAAAAGGAAAACATCAACTGAATTGCTTAAGTGTCGAAAAATATCAACTGAATGGTCATAGCAGAGATAAATGTTGATCGAATGAAGGAATTATTGTTGAGCTTGAATTCATATTTGAGTTCTTTTTTTAATATTTTCTATTGGATAATTAAGTTTCAATCTAAACGCTTGAAATTGGTTTCGTGATGGAAAAACATCAACTGAATTGTTTAAGTAGCGAAAAATGTCGATTGAATTGTCACGGCAGAGAAAATTTGATCAAATGTAGGAATGTCATGCTCAAACTCTGGATTTGAACCTATTTTAATCATATTTCTATCCGACGATCAAGTTTCGATCCAAACTGTTGAAAGTGTTCTAATAGTGAAAAATATTGATTGCATTATTTAAGTTGCGGAAAATATCGAATGAATTGTCGTTGTGGAAAAAAATGTTGACCAAATGAAATAATGTGGAGCTCAAAAATTGAATTTGAGCCTATTTTAATCTTTTCTTTCTGGTGATCAAATTCCGATCCAAATCGTTGAAATTGTTCCGATGGCAAGTCGGCTGAATTATTTTAGTGGCAAAAAATGTTGATTGAATTGCCGTGGCGGCAATAAATGTTGACCAAATTAAAGTAATTTTAGCTCAAAATCCAGATTTGAGTTAATTTTAATTTTTTCAATGGGATATTCAAGTTTCGATCCAAAGCATTGAAATCAAATTTTGCACCTAAATTTTAGTTGACTATATCGTCAAAAAGTTGAAGGGAAACAATTAACTTCCTATTTTCTTAAAAAGGAAATCATTTTCCTCCATTCTTGAAAAATAATTTTCCATCCTTTATTGTGCCAAACAACGGAAAACTGGAAAACTATTTTTCGAGAAAATCATTTTCCCCAAACCAAGCACTACCTAAATGCTTATTTCACATAGCCAAAATGCTTATCTAAGTACTTGATAAATCTGTACCCAAGAAAAAGTACTTGGCAAATGCTTATCAATGTGTAGAATCCAATCATAATAGTAACTCTATATAAATAGCCATCTCTCTTATAATAAAAAATCATAAAAAAAGGTGTTTTACGCAATAACACAAGCAAAACTATACAAGGTATTCCTACAAAGTTTATTTTACTTCAAAAAAATGTGCAACAAAAAAAGTGTAACCTACATTTTTTTTCTTTAGAAAAAAAATTTCGATTGAAGTATACAACATGAAAAAAATAAGAAAAACGTTATGATGGTTGTCACCATATGATGACCACCACAATTAAAACAATCTCAAGCGTTCGTTTGCCTTTGATTAATCCTCACTGTTGATCTTATATTTGTTAATAAATTATTGAAAATGAAATATAAAAAACACAAAATATAAGCAAATATTGATAAAAATAATTTTTGTACGACATTGTTTGGGTACTCATTAATTATGAGTGAAACACAAACTTCATAGTTGCAAAGGAAAAACAAGAAAAACAATTTTTCGATGACCTCCATGGCTGGCAATTGTTTTTCGGCGACAACATCTCTCTCTTCAATGGTGACCGACGACTCCCAATCTCACTCTTCCTCTCACTTGGACTGGCTTCATCGCTAATGTCTGGGCTTGAAGTTGTGGCGGCGAAACACCATTTTTTCCGACAAGAAGCTCGCTGGAAAATAGTGGAAGGTATGTGTACAAAACAACTCGTTCTCTCACCTCTCTCTCATGTCTAGGTCAAGATCCCAGCAGTGACAGCCAACATCATGGCCGGTGCCGGCCATTGTTCCGGCATGAAGAATGGTGGTGGTTGGGTTCGTCCACGTTTCCAACTTTTAGCTGGGCGATGTGGGCGCCTATTTTGGAGGTTTTTTTATATAAAAAAAATTGATGCCAATCTATTCTATACTTATAATAGAGCTAATACTTAGGGTCTGTTCTTTTCGTGGGTAAATGGGGGTGGGTCAAATGTTGAAGTGGGTTGAGGTTGGTTAAGGTGGGTTGAGGTGGGTTGAAGTTGGTATTTTTTTTTTTAGGTGGTTGAAGTGGATTGAAGTTGGTATATACAATTTTGTAACTATTTTTCTGGAAGTTGGAGGCCGGTACAACTTGTCAATTATTTTTAATGATTCGGGTTACAAATTATTAAATTTGTGAAGGGGTGGGTTAAAGTTGGTTGAAGTGGGTTGAAGTAAGTTGAAGTTGGTTGAAGTGGATTGAAGTAGGTTAAAGTGGTTGAAGTAGGTTAAAGTGGGTTGACATTGGTGAATCTAAAATGACCTACGAAAAGAACAGGGCCTTAGAATCACAAAGCTAGGTGTGGTGGGCGGTTGGTCATGTTCGTTGTTGTTGGTCTCCTTTTATAAACCCTAGTGCATCACATATATAAATTTATGGAGCACTCTACATACATTCCTCCAATTAGATATGAACATCAATCTCATAGAAGCCTCTAATATGGATTCTTCATTGAAGAGTTTTGGTGAGCACAATAAAAGAAAAGATTATCACATAAGTTTAAATATTCTAATTTCAATCATTCCTTTTTTTAAAACTTTTATTAATTGAGTACCTTTGCATGATTAGTGTTAATATATGCAAATAGTTTTTGTGTGTATAGTTTGTTTGATAATTTCATTTGGAATTGACCCTTTAAAGCATTAAAGATGATAACTGTGTAGTTTAAATTGGTTAGAATTAGGGGTGTAGTGGTATCTTCATTCCTTGGATATGATGTGATGTAAGTGTTATGTTAATTTTGTTAAATTTCTTGTTGTAGATTAATGAGAAGATTTGAAGTGAGAATTCAAATTATCCATGTAATTGCACCAAAAATTTTGAGAAATTATATAATGAACTTGATACCTTTAAAAACATGGTGTCTACTGAACTTGATTCTATTAAGAACATGGTGTTTACTATGCATTCAATGTGTAGTGATTATTTTAATCAACATAATAAAAAGGACGACTTGAAAGATAAATTTGACATTCCATTCACCACTCCTAATACCACACAAACCAGTGATACATCCAAGAAAACATCAAAACAACCATGCAATTCTCCATTTATGCATGTTTCTAGTCAAAACATCGGTCGGCCCAGTGCTGAAAATAGTAAGAGAAAACTAAATCTTAATATAAAAAACAATGAAAAGTCATCGATAATTGAATTTGATATTCCCGACATCTTAAAGGACATGCGCTTTAGTAAAAATTACTTTAGCAAAGGATTAGTCATGATTAGAGATAGTTCTCTTCCTCTAAATGATGAAAAAAAGCAGACTCACATACAGAAAATGCAGAAACAGCCTAATGAAAAGATACAAAAACATTTTACTCACAAAAGAAAAGATATAAATAAGGGGGTCGATGCAAGAGATGGGTGCAAAGTTAGCGACTGAGAAGTCGAGAACTAGGAAGTGTCGTGTGTTGGGGAAAGAAGATGTGGTGAAATTTCAAGATCTATCGCAATGTGCATTCTGACAGAGCAACAATCGGGAAGATTCATATAATGTTTATTTAAATCCAAATAAGCAGAGATGCTTGTCATTGGGGAATGATCATACAATGGTAGGTCATTAACAGTCAATATATTTCCCCCTATAATTGAGATCATCTAAATAAATGTGAAATAATCTTAATATAATATTTTTTTATTTTGTGTAGGATTTTAATTTTACTTGTTTAAATTATGTGAGTGCCTCAGAAAGTATCATCAGCAATAATGAAGTCAAAAAAAATGGTATGGTAGATTAGGTATAGTCTTGTGTTTTTGTGAATGTTTTCCCTTTTTTAGATTAATTTTAATTATATTTTTTCTTGTTTTCTTTACAGGTTATAAATGTGGATGACATCTAAGATATTCTGTATAAAATTGGAAGATGTTTCCTTATATGGTGTAACCAATATATACAAAGATTACTTACATCTTTTGACTTCAGAAGAAGGAAGAATATGTAACAAGTTGTTTAGCTGTAAAGACAAGGAGGCGATGGCTTATGATAATGTTCCATAGAAACTGTCTTTCAACGTACTTCACTTGTTATGTTTTTTCCCAAACAATTGGCTATCAAATTGGGTACAAACATACTTAAAAATTATCATTTTACGAATATGCCTAAGAAATAGCTTATCTGAAAATTTGTAATACAATATTTTACTTGTTTTTGCCAACTAACACAATATTTGTATTGAATAGGGCATGGATGCATATTTGTACAATTTACATTTGAGGGTGGAGAAGGAAGGATTAAGGAATAGGCTATATATGCCTGTAATGTTGCAGGTAATGAACTTTAAAATCTTTTGCACACCAAGTAAAAGTAACCTACTAGTTTAATTATTATGAAATTTATAAAATCATATGTGCAGGTGATTATGTCATTTGTCGATGATAGTGTTGAAAAGACACCTTCAAGGAAACACATTGGTTATTATAATGCTCTTGATGCATATATCCCTTTTGACACTAATCATATCGAGCTGGTATGTAAATAAAAACATATATAATCCATACATATATTCATTTCTTTCATCGATTATTTGTTACTAATTTATTTGTGTATAAAGATTTACATTCCCTTATTAGATGGAGAGAGAGAACATTGGATATTAGCTGTGGTTAACATAACAGGGAAACGATGGTATTACTTGGATTCCTTGGGTTCATCAGATAAGGCAATTACATTAACATATGATCTGGTAATTAAATAATTTCAGCATTTATTTACATTGAATAGTAATCCTTAATGGTATTCCCTTTCTAAACATTGTTTAATACTATTTTCCTTTCATTATAGTTAGTGAAAGTATCAAAATTTTTTGAAGAGTATCCTCGATTGTGTCGGTTATTTGAAGATGTGCCCATTTTTAATTTCCAAGTCCCAATAATGCACATGCAACCAAATATGTAAGTAGCATTTTGAGATGTTAATTATGCATAAACTGTATTATATTGTTAGAGCTCTTAAAGTTCACGTTTATGCTATAGGCATGATTGTGGAATGTATGTTTTGAAGTATATTGAAGCATATGATAATTCTACATAGAGTGAAATGAAGTTTTTGGTAAGAATTTTTAACGCACAAAATATTATCGCCTTGTGCCTAGTAGAGAAATGGTCTTTGAGTAATTGTTTGATATGCTATGCAATTTGATGAAATGCGAGTGGAGCTATTGAAGTACGTGGCGAAACTTGTGATGAGCGAGTTCAACGAAGCAGAATTTAAAATATGAATTTGTTAGTGACATGTTAAATAAGTTTTTGAGAAATTTCATTATAATTTATTTTATGAATAGCTTTGTTTGTTTTTTTTTTTGTTGGAGAAATACCAACGTCATAACACGTGACTTAGCCCAGTGCTTAATCCATCCCATCTTTTTTTTTCCTTCCTCTACATTTGAGAAACAAGGAGATATTGGAGAAACATGAGAAATATGGAATAATTGGAACAAAAAATTAACACCCATAAGAGGATAAAGCAAAATATAAACTTAGTTTTGAGTTTCCAAATCAAATCAATGTGCATGATGCGTACATACAACTGAAAACACTAATATGATAATTTTCACTAGTCTTCTTTTGGAAACCAATCAACAATTTCAGGATTTGCATCAAGGTTTTCCATTTCTTCGGTATATACAACCTGCATGTTCAATAAAGCCATGATTTGATACTATAATATTTTGTTTTGTGAAGGAATTTAATGAAGTTGTAAACATTATAAGAATATTGACATTTACCTTTGATAGTTTACCATCGACGTAAAAGTTAGGCATGACACTCATTAGTTTTTCACGAACTAATACTGAGTTGTTTTTGCCAATAATATCCTCCGGAGAATTAGTCGGTGAATACTGAGGGCTTGTACTATAAACTTCATTCAAGTCAAAATCATCCAATGGTTCTTTCCCAACAGATTTGCAATTGGCATTTTTAGGACAAGTGCGTCTAGTATGCCCTACAGTACGACATTTTCTGCAAGTCCGAAACCTTTTGCCCTTTTGTACCCCTTTTGAAATTACAACCTGTGGATCCCTTATTCTCCAGTTTCCATCTCCAACATCATCTTCTTCATGTGTGATATTGTCTTCATTAAGCTCAATCTGTTCCTTTGCTCCAATAGTCCACTATCGAAGAATGCAGCCACTTGGAATTTTCTTCACATTTACATATTTCATTACTGCAAACATAGGGCGGCATGGAAAACCCATTGATTCCAACTTCATGCAATAACAATACATCATTTCATGTGTATTATCGCTAATCACTATATACCAAATTTCTTCATGTTCAACAGCTTGTAACCAATACCAAATAGGTTCAATGGGACCATCAAAGTTATGTTTTTCGCATCTTATAACATAAAATGACTCGAAACACATCTCCTTGCATAAAAGGTAATAGCAATTCCTCATATATACCCTTGCAGCATGTGCCTTGATACTGCAAAGTACTCCTTCTATAATAGGAAATGTATGAATTGTTGTATCATCACTATGTTCATCTGCTCTTCTTTGTTCTACAATTACTTGTTCATGCAATTGAACAAGTCTGTATAACTTTATCATTGGATCGATTTCTATTTTAATTGTTCTATGCATGCCCTCAACTCTTTGTGTACTCCCATTCCTGCAATAGCAAAAAAATTATATATTAAGGTAAAATTCTTAAAAAAATATATTCCAAATGATTGACCAATTGAGGTAATTATTTTTATACCTCCAAAAATATATCCTCATAGATCTGCTTCTGCCCACTTTTCCCTATCATTGTACAAGTCAAATGCCCACTTTCTTTGTTGCACACCACGATGCGACACAAGTTCTTGCCAACCAACTTCAAAATCTTCAGGAGTTTGGTACTTATTAATGCACTTAATGAAACCACATGCAAACTCATTACCCCCATTTGACTGCACATTTTTCATTATATGCCACAAACATAATCTATGTCGTGCTTATGGAAATACAACCTTAATTGCGTTAGCCACTGCCTTGTCACCGTCTGTGACAATTGCTCTGGCTTTTGTCCATCCCCTGCCTCAACCAATTGCCCCAAAACCCAAATAAAAGAAGATTCCTTCTCATGGACGACTAGAATGTCACTGTCTTCCTATTATGGTTGATACCAACAAGCACCACAAGTGGTTTATTATATGCATTACATATATAGGTGGTGTCAAATGCAAGCACGTGCCCAAAAGTTTTATATTCTATGCATGATTTTTATCACACCAGAATAAGTTCTCTACCTACCATCCTCATCCTCAGTGTATCTCAAGAAATATGTAGAATCAACTTCTGTCTTTCCTTGTAAATATGCCAAAAGAGCATCCGCATCACCGTCTCTAGTTTGCTCCTTTCTATACTTGTGGAGATGATATTTCATGGCGTCTTTTAAGTATGGAAGCTCATCAAGACCTCTAACTTGATTTTCCAGAGACCGCATTATATTGCACGGGGGAATACCAGCTTCATACATTTGTTCCATCTCCTTCTTATCCTCCTCCAGAATTTGTCTGTGAGATCTTTTTTTTTTAAATCATACATTAATAACAACATGCATTTATAATACGATATACAAAATAAAAAAATGAAAATATTACAAATTAAGATAGATTCATAGCCAACCTGAAGTACACTGTTTGTTTTTGTTTTGCAAGGGAGTGAGTATGTCTAGCCACAAATTTTGTGGCAATCCAATGACCTGCGTGTTTAATCCATTTGAATCGAATTTCAGCCAGGCAATCAAATCGGGTTAACTCTTTTGGTTTCCTTTTCCTATCTCGGCTTTCCAGATACTTTTGAAGGCGGAGACCCTCGGTAGAACATTTCAATATTTTGGAAGTTGGATGCCCATCGGTTCTACTCTTACATGTCTTTTTTCCCAAACTCCGAAACCTTTCAATTTTGCATACATTTTACAAAATTCACAACATAAATCCAAAGATTTGAATATCAATTTTCTCATGTCTCTCATGGTGAAATCTTCAAGTTTCTTTCCAAATGATGCCTATAAATTTTCATCATCCAAATCCTCAATTATTGTAACTCCAAAATCTAAAGAAGTGTTGTCATCATCTTCGCTACTTTCATGGTCTAACTCTTCAAAATGTAAGCTAGTCTCTTCATTACTTACAACCATGATGTGCTACATGACAAAATTAGGAAAATCCAAACTTTAAGGTACTACTTAAAACATTTATAGGATTGAGAGATTCAAATAAAAACAAAACTAACTTCTATATAAACAACAAAACAAAACAACTATAACTAATATTAAATCTATAATTTCTAATTACAATTATTAACAATGTTATCAATCTATACTAATGCCAAAAAGAAAAAAAAACTATGATACGAATATTTCATAATACTATGAAACTGATATGTTAACAACAAATAAAGACGCACAAATCTAATTCTACTTAAAGTTCAATCAAAACTAATAAGATTGCACCCAAAAAGAGAAATAAAACTCCACGAATTTTACATGTTGTCAAAACCACAACGACAAACACAATTTAAACCTGCTAATTACATTCTTAATTATCAAATAAGAGATTGAATGTTAACATACCGATTTTAGAAGCTTCAGAATGTGGGTGTTTATTGATTTTATCAAAGATCTGCTGAGTAGGAGAAGACGTTGAGTGATTTTATGAAAGAGATTGTTGACTAATAGTTGATGGGGAAACAAAGGCTTTAAAAACAAATTTAAAGAATAAAGGGATTAGGGTTTCTTGAACTACGACTTTGTCAAAGATTTGTATTGTGAACACAATAATAAATTGCAAATAAATAAGGTAATTATTTTCCATTAAACAAGAAAACATAAAAAAGCCACGCATAATTTGCCTTGACCACACACAAAAAAGACAATTGCTTAGAATCGAACCCAAGATATGGGATGCACAGAAACATCACCAACCACCCAACCACGCTCACCTTTGTGATTTTAAGTATCAACTATTTTATAAGTAACGTACAGTTAACAATAATAATTTGTCTTCACCATGCCAAAAATGCATTTCCTTAGAATCAAACCCGAGACATGGGACGCGTACGAACATGACCAACTGCCAAGCCACGCCTGCATTTGTGATTCAAAGTATTAGCTCTATTATAAGTACAAAATAGATTGCCATCAAAAATAAAAAAACACCTCCAAAACAGACACCCACATCGCCCAGCAGAAAGTCGCAAACCTAGACGAACCTAGCCGCCACCATTCTTCACACCGGAACACTGGCCGACATCGGCCATGATGTTGGTCGTCGCTGCCGGGATCTCGGCCGGGACAAAAGAGACAGGTGAGAGGACGGGTTGTTTTGTACACATACCTTTCGCTATTTTCCGACGATTTTTTTGCCGGAAAAAATGGTGTTTAACTGCCAAACTTCAAGCCCAGACATTGGTGACGAAGCCAGTCCAAGTGAGAGGAAGGGAGAGATTGGGAATGGCTGGTCATTGTTGAAGAGAGAGATGTTGTCTGCCGTTGTCGCCGGAAAACAGTTGTCGGCCGTGGAGGTCACCGGAAAATTGTTTTGCTTGTTTTTCCTTTGCAACCATGAAGTTTGTGTTTCCAATATAATTAATGAGTATCCAATCAATATCACACAAAAATTATATTTATCAATATTTGCTTATATTTTGTGATTTTTATAATTCATTTGCAATAATTTATTAACAAATATAAAATCAACAGTGAAGATTAATAAAAGGCAAACGAACACTCGAGGTTGTTTCAATTGTGGTTGTCGTCATATGGTGACAACCACTATAACTGCACTCAAAAAATAAAGCATAACAAAAGTTAAAGATAACTAACTACAATTTTTTGTTCAAGAAAACAATGAAATATTGGATGCAAGAGTGAATCCCCAAATCAGGGCTCATGTTGCTAACTAAGTCTGACCTAAGTAAAAATAAAATCTAGACCTACGTACCTAGTATAAGGCCCAATGCAAAAAGCAAACAAATAAAGTTCAGTCGCATGTGGCATCATATGATATCAGTGGTCTACCTTGTTACCTAAGCCAACCTTAGAATATAATTTTTCATAGGAGAGGAGCCATGGCCAACCAGTAGAATTTGACTTATCCAGCCTATAGGTGCTTGGTAGCAAAGAGTTTTTTTTTTGGGGGGGGGGGGGGGGGTTCCCCCAAATTATAAAGAGTGTTTTTTTTTTTTTGTTTTCCCTATAGTTATCAATTCATTGACACTTTATTTCATCATTTATCTTATTTTTTCCAATCTTCTTTTTTTTTTAGGGATTTTCTTCCATTGAAGCTTGTCATTTCCCAAAGAAAATGCTGATGACCAGTTATAAATGTTGTTCCCTTATTTTATTACTATTAAAGACCTGCGCACTGCCCCAAGATCAATTATTTGAATAAATATAAGTAGACATGGCAAAATTAACCTGATAGTCGAACCAAATCACCCGGATCCATATCCGGCCCTACATCCGAAACAGGCTCACTTAAAAGTAGATCTGAAACCTAAATTGATTCAAATTGAACTATATCCGACCCCGAATTTTCGATCAAAAAGAAGGGGAAAAAAATTACCTTATATATAGGCAGTGCAAATTTTTCCTGGTTAATAAAACTTGTAAAGTTTTAGATGCCAATTTTGTTTTTTAATTGAAAATGTTAGAATGTAGAGCACTATAACCTATGGTCGTTACTGCTGATAATGAAACTGTATCAGAAAAAACCCATTTTCAAAAACAAATGCTAAATGAGTTGCTAATAATTGACATGTAAATTGAAGAACATGAACAACTTTTTGTCAGTGAAAATGAATCCTCCCCCTAAAGCCAATTCTCAACACACGTACACATGAACTAATGTACCTTGGCTCTCTTTAGTAACTCCTTTACAAAACCAATAGATCAACTAATGAATCCTTATGTGCTCTGTGTATAAAAAAAAGTAAATCGTTATGTGCTCTGAATATAAAGGGGAAAACAAAACTTATGTGCCCTGTGTATGGAGATGTTAGACATGGACCTAAACATCAAAGGATACACATCTATCAATAAATAATGGACGTTGGCGTCGGAAGACCCTTAAAATAACAATGTTGAAAGCTTGAGCACTTCACTTAAATGGGTGAGTTCACTCTTTACATGCATTATTTAGCATACATAAATTGCAAATCTATAACTCATCCTATCACCATGTATTGCCTTTTACATAGAGATGACCCACATGTTCTGCTCCAAAGAAGGCTTAAGCAACCCCGACTATGCACCAAACACCACCTGACTAATATACACACCTTAACAATAAACACAACATATTTAGCATATATTCCAATATGATCACAATAAAATGTATATCAACACATGTCCAACTACTGATAGCCAATCAAAAGGATAAAGAAACCAAAAAATGACCACCATAAAGTGAACCCAACTGATGGTTGCCTCTAAATTAAAATATGACCAACATAAGTGAACAATATTACCAAAGAGGAAACCCTAAAATAAAATTTCTAAATAAATTGAATCAAAAGAAAAAACTAAAATCGTAATTTTTCAGCAGCTATTCTATTAAAAATGTTAAATTGCCGAAGCAAGGGCACAGTATCCATTTTCTTATCCGTCGAACCCCCACCGTCTCTAATAAACCACTCACATGCAATGTACGTAGAGTAATTTTTTGAATATGAGAATATTAAAGCCCTTTACTTGGGTTGATCTTGATGTGCTTTAACCTATCACTTAGCAGCAGTATTAGTTATACTTCAAAACTATAGGTGTTACACATTCTCTAAAAATCTTTTCCTGGTGTCTCCGTATTTGCTAGTATACAATCTTCTATTCAAGGATACTGAGGTAAGCACATCTAAACTAAATCCGTTCATCTTTTCAACAGAGTGATAACTCATCTATTCATATTAAACTTGGCCACTTAAACGTATAAGCACAATTTCATCAAGGTGAAGTATGTAAATGCTTGAAATACAACCGACACCTAATATTTGAAGTACTTAGGCTTGGAAAATTACCAAATACCAAAGTTCATTATCAGAAGATGAATCAATCCAAATGAATATATAAAGAACCTGATGAGCATTGAGGAGACTTGAATAGTAGACAAAAAGGTGCCGCTGAAATTATGATTGCTGCATTTGAGCTTGTTACTGCTTGAGCTTGTGTAAAGAAGACAATTTATCCGATAAAATTAGACACTAACTCTTTCATGACCCCTTTGTCCCCCACATCTCTCTATGCACACATCTAGTTCTTTCCCGGCTCCCTCCTCATTCATCCCCTCTTCTCCATCCCCCCAAGCCTATCAAATTTGAATGAATTTATAATAATAATAATAATAATAATAATAATAATAATAATAATAATAATAATTATTATTATTATTATTATTATTATTATTATTATTATTATTATACCCTTTCCCTCCAACGTTCTCACACCAACTCTTCCTCCATCTCTTTCATATGTGACGAACTTGGCAACATTTGTATTCACCATAACCTCAAAAGAGTTTGATGGAACTAAATAGTGCGGAGAGATGAAGATTTATATGCATGTTAGATGGACCATCATCATTCATAAAGAACAAGAGGAAATGGAGGAATAAGAGGCTTCTACAAAAATCCCAAATTAAACAAAAAATGTGACCCATGTCGCTACAACATAACAAACAGGTCATAGAATATGACCACGACAGAGATTAGACAAACCCGAAATCAACCACGAATACAATTTTTTTTACAACAAGAAATTTATTGCTAATAAATGAAATCCAAGCATTAAAGTTAAAACAATATTCATAAAATTGAAACAATATTCAAAAATATGTCATTATTCGAAGGGGATGCCAGAGGTAGGAAAGTGAATACCGGCAAGAGGGCTGGAAAGTGGCTGCTAACAGGGACGAGGCAAAGGGTGATGAAGATAGCCTGGGCTTCTTGTGGCGACAATTTGGGTGAAAGAGAGCATGAACGAGAAGTAATTGTTTATTTATTATTTTTTGGTGCGGTAAGCAATTGTTTGCCGGAAAAGTGAGAATTTAGGGATGGGAGGAAACAGAGAAGAGGGTCGCGGTTACAAAGAGGGAGAGAATGTGAGGTCTAAATTACTATAAATTGTATCCCGTGTTTGAGAAGACGTTGAAGCGGTTACAGACTTTTCTTGAGGGCAAAATACAGTAACATCCAATTGACAACTAAGATGAATTTAAAAAAGAGATCTATGGCCATAAATGGCTAAAGCCCTGAAAATTACTCCCTTGAAAGTCAAGCTAACATTTCTTTTATAATATAATAGATTTCTTATATTTTTTTTCCAAATTTTAAGATTCTTGTCTCTTTTTTCTTATAATTTTATTTGTTATCTTACATTAAAGTCTATTATATGCTAGACAAAATTTTGGTGAATAAATTATAGATGTTTATTGTCAATTAATTATTTATTTAATGCTTCTTAAAGAATCCCTTGACGATGATGACTGTTGAAGAATGTGTTTAAATTTTATTAAGACAAAATTTTCAATTATTTATATTTTTTTGTGAATGAGTGAATAGAAATAATAATGATGTTATAATTCAATTATTATTTTATGTCTTTTTCAATATATTCTATTCAAACAAAATTGATTTACAATCAATACTCAAAAAAAAAGGTTAGCACTCATATTATCTTTAGTGAGAATTAATATTAGGGAGAAACTAAATTATATTTAGTGAGAATTGTGATGACATTTGGTGAGCATTTACAATATATTTAGGAATATTAGTGTCATATGTAGCACTCTCTCTCTCTCCACGCTACATTGTAATTGCAGAACGGTCACTGAGCACGGCCAGTCTATCCTACTACCAGGCCATCAGCAGCTGAGCACGACGAGGCGACCCTTGCCGGCGGCGCCTCGGCTATTAACTCTCGGCAGCCGTCCAGCACCACCGTCGACTGCTGCTTCAGGGGCCCTCCTCTGTTTCAACAAGTTTGAAGCCAAGGGGGCTGTTCTACAGAATTCTATCTTGGTTCTCAGGTGGTCTGGCTGTGCGTAAGTGGGTAAATTCGAGGTCCTCAGGTACGTAGTGCTAGTTTGGACTCACTGTATTCACCCATTGTCCCCCACCTGCTTGGCCCTTCCCTTTCCAGCCGGTGTTTATTTCATCTGGGTTTGATTTTACTTCTAGTGTTCAGTCCCCCGCTAGTGTTGGATTTTCCTCCTAGTGCCTTATTTGTTAGGCTGTATTGGCTACTGCTTTGTGATTTGCTTCACCTTTTCTCTGCTATCTCATCTGGGCAGTGTTTTGATTTAGTGCCACCGATTGACCACATTAAGGTGGTATTCTTGAGGCCATAATTTGTCTGGGATTTGGGTTTGTTGTCACTCACTCTCTCGCATACACACTTTATCCCTCACTTCGCAGCCTCGAGCCCAAGCTCTGCTGTTCTTTAGTCTCAGATTCGTTGAGGAATCGTGTTTTTGTGCTCAATTTTGTGTTGGAGCTTTTGTCTTGCTTTATTGCTTTGAAGTTCAGAAACTGTTGCTAATTGTTGTTCATGTGGTTTTGTCTTGCTTCTGTGGGTTATTCTTAGTGACTTAGTGGGCTTGCTTGAGTGGTTTTTTTGTTGATTGTGGTTTGACTTAATCGATCTGGGGAAATTTGCTTACTTTTTCCCATTGTGTTGCTTGATTTGTTTTGGTTAGGATTTCTAATATGTTTAACTGATCGACTGGTGTGACTCGTATTAGCTGGTAGCAACTGTTTTTTTTTTATTATTATTATTATTGTTTTATTATTATTATTATTATTATTATTATTATTATTACTATTATTATTATTATTATTAGTGGTAGTAGTAGTATTACTTCTATCTATTTATAGTATTATTACTACTATTTTTTTTTCATAATTGTTGGTTATTAGTATCCTCTTGCTTAGTAGTCGTATTCGTTCGTGGCGAGCTATGTAGTAGTTTCAGTCGGTCCTCCGGGGGTTAATGGGGTTAGGAGGGGTGTAGGACTGCGGAAGGTGCGCCTAGTGTCTTGGAATATTGGGTCTCTTACGGGTAAGTCGATAGAATTAGTTAAGTCTTTGCGTAGGCGTAAGATTAGCATAGCGTGTGTTCAAGAGACGAAGTGGGTGGGAGCTAAAGCTAGAGAGATTGATGGTTAGAAGCTTTGGTACTCGGGGTCAATTAGGGCAAAGAATGGAGTTGGAATCTTGGTTGAGAAGGAGTTGGCGGACTTCGTGGTCGAAGTGCGGCGTAAGAGCGATCGGATTATGGCCATTAAGGTTTTGGTGGGTTCAGTTTTTGTGAATGTAGTTTGTGTTTATGCGCCGCAAGTAGGCTTGCCGGAAGACATTAAGAAGTTTTTTTGGGAGGATTTGGATATGGTCATCCAAGATGTACCTCGGAGCGAGAAACTCTTTATAGGAGGCGACTTTAACGGCCATATTGGTGCGGAGTCAGTTGGGTACGATGCGGTTCACGGGGGTTTTGGTTTCGGAGAGAGAAACACGAGAGGGGTTTCTGTGTTGGACTTTGCGGTGGCTTTTGATTTGTTGGTGGTCAACTCATTTTTCAAGAAGAAGGAGGATCACTTAGTGACCTTCAAGAGCGGCTCCTGCAGGACCCAAATCGATTACTTCCTAACGAGGACGAATAGCCGGAGATCGTGCAAGGACTGTAAGGTGATCCCCAACGAGTATCTGGGAATGCAACATAGGTTGCTGGTTCTAGATGCAGAGTTCAAGTGTTCTAAGAGGATAAAGAGGAGAGTAGGAGACCCCAGAGTTAAGTGGTGGACCCTCACGAAGGAGAACACGGGATTAATAGCAGAGAGAATTACTGAGGAAGGAGCGTGGAGGAGGGCTGAAGATGCAGATTCAATGTGGGAGGCTATAGCATATTGTATTCAAAGGTCAACTAAGGAAATCCTAGGTTTTTCCAGGAGAGGTGGAAACAAGATGGAGGGTGCCTAGTGGTGGAACGAGGAGGTAAAGGAGAAAGTCAAGGTGAAAAAAGAGGCTTACGCAGAGGTCATGAACAGTGGTTCTGATGAAGAAAGGGAGGCTAAGAGTATTAGATATAAGGCGACTAAGAAGGTAGCCAAGAATGTTATGGCGGTAGCAAAGAGCTTGGCTTTTGATAGACTGTATCATAGATTAGGGACCAAGGAGGGGGAGAAGGAAGTTTTTAAACTAGCAAGGGCTAGGGTAAGGAAGACTAGGGATTTAGGTGAGGTGAGGTGCATCAAGGACGAAGATGGTAAGGTGTTGTATGAGGATACTGAAATCAAAGAGAGATGGCAAAGGTTCTTTGCTAAACTCCTTAATGGGGAGGAGATGGGAGAAGCCTATAGTAGGGGCAGAGAAAGCAGTGATAGGCTTTTTGATCCACGAGTGTCTGACCATATAACAAAGAATGAGATTAAGGAGGCCTTGAAGAAGATGGCGAATGGGAGGGCAGAGGGTCCGGACCAGATTCTGGTAGAAGTTTGGAAGTGTTTGGGGGAAGCAGGTTTAGAGTGGCTATCAGAGCTTTTCAATGTCATTTTTAGGACCGCTAAGATGCCCAGAGAATGGAGGGCTAGTACAGTCATCCCCCTGTACAAAAACAAAGGGGATATTCAAGACTGCAATCATTTTAGGGGTATCAAGTTGCTCAGCCACACTATGAAGTTATGGGAGAGGGTGATTGAGAGAAGGCTACGAAGAGATGTTGCAATTTCAGTGAATCAATTTGGTTTTATACCAGGCAGGTCGACCACAGAGGCGATTTACCTTCTCAGAAGGCTCATGGGTTTGTACAGGGATAGAAAGGTGGATCTCCATATGGTGTTCATTGACCTAGAGAAAGCATATGATAGAGTTCCGCGGGAAGTGTTATGGAGTTGTTTGGAAAAGAAAGGGGTGTCGCCCGTATATATTTGTGTGATTAAGGATATGTACGAGGGAGGGCGGTCGAGTGTTAGGACGCCGGGGGGGTCTTAAATGACTTCCCTGTTAGTATGGGTCTGCATCAGGGCTCAGCCCTAAGCTCGTTCCTTTTCACCTTAGTTTTAGATGAACTTACTAGAGGGATTCAGGATGAGGTCCCTTGGTGTATGCTTTTTGCAGATGACATTATTCTTATCGATGAGACTAGGCAGGGGGTGAATGACAAGTTGGAGAGTTGGCGGCATACGCTGGAAGCTAGAGGCTTTAGATTAAGTAGATCGAAAACGGAATACCCGCATTGTTGTTTCAGTGGAAGGATAGAAGAGGGGGAAGGAGGCACCCTGGATGGGAGACAGATACCTAAGGTAGATAAGTTTAAGTACCTTGGCTTGATCATCCAGCAAAATGGGGACATTGACGAGGATATTAACCAGCGCATAAGAGTGCGCTGGCAAAAATGGAAGTCTGCCTCAGGGGTGTTGTGTGACAAGAGAGTGCCCTTAGGATTGAAAGGCAAAGTCTATCGGATAGTAGTTCGACCGGCTGTCCTATATGGATCGGAGTGTTGGCCTCTAAAAAAGACGCAGGTTCAGATGATGATGGTAGCGGAGATGAGGATGGTCAGGTGGATGTGTGGTTTTACGAGAACGGACAGAGTTAGGAATGATGTAATCAGGGGCTTAGTTAAAGTGACCCCTATAGAAGAGAAGATGAGGGAATCAAGACTCAGATGGTTCGGCCACGTTAAAAGGAGAAGTATGGCCACCCCAGTAAGGAGGTGTGAGTTGATCGATCTCCCCGGTGGTAAGAGAGGAAGGGGTAGACCGAAGAAGAGTTTGGACGAGGTGATTAGAGAGGACTTGAAAGCAGTGGGTTTGACGGAGGACTTGGCTCGGGATAGAAGGCTGTGGCGGAATAGAATTAGAATCCTAGATGGCGGAGAAGCGACTCTGTAGTTGTTAGTAGCTGTAGTGGTTTAGTGCTGGTAGGGGTCTGTCATGCTCGTTTGCAGGTTGTGCTTTTTCCTGGGAGTGACGGCAGCTGCCTAATGTGGATTGTTGAGGTATGTTCTTTCAACTTTCTTTCAGTTTCAGCTTCTTTGGCACTAATTTTCCTCTTTAAATGCTTCGCAAACGCTTTCCCTATAAAACTTTTTCACAAAACCTTCTTCGTGGGTATCTTGGAATCAACCTCTCTATGGGTAGGAATGCCAGTAGAGGTAAGGTTGCCTACAGCTGGATCTCCCCAGACCCCGCGAAAGCGGGACCCACACTGGGAGGTGTTTTTGTTGTGTTGTTGTTGTAGTGTCATATGTAGCAATTGAATTGTATTTAATGAGCACTAATGTCGTCTTCAATGACCACTTATATGATAGTTAATGATTATTACTATTATATGTAGTGAGCAATTGAATCGTATTCAATGGGCATTGGAATTATTTTTGAACATTAATATTATAATTGGTGGGCATTTTACAACTTTTAAGATTTTCTATAAATTTTATTGAGAAAAGTTTTTATTTAATTTCTTTGGTTGAATGACCGTATAGAGAATAAGAATCAACTGAAAATTCACTTAGTTCTTTATCATTTATCATTTTATTCTATTAAATTCAACAAGATTGTAAACAATTATTTTAAAAAAACATTATAAATAATTATTTATAAAATGGAAAAAAGAGAAGCCAACCAAACACCCAAAAAATGTGGTGTATAAGCAAAGTATATGGTATACATCAATATTATGTTTGGCGTGCCATAGTGTCACATTTGGTGTGCAACATTTGTATATTGCTTTGCATTTTCACATTGCAAAAATAATGCACCCTCCCACATTTGCATTGCTACAGTTAGTTGAATTATGGAGAGAAAAATGATAAAATTTGATAGTGTTCTCAATTCCACATTTAACATGTGTTGGGAAGTCATAAACCTTTTTCGATACTTATTAAATGTGGGGATTTAAAAAGAATTTTATAGTTACCTTTTATTATATTAATGAGATAGTATATA
>JACYFF010031267.1:25349-56638 GCA_017589665.1 Selenicereus undatus
TTTTTTTTTATATTTGTTTTTTTGTATATATATATATATATATATATATTTCTGTATATTTATATATATATATATATATGTATATCTATATGTTTGTAGCTAAAGGAATTTAAAAAATACACTATCCATAAATGTAAAACAAAATTTGAGAAATTAGAAGAACTCTTCAACTTCTCACTCATAGAATCTTCTGATTTAAAGGCTTCCTGAGTGTGGATTAATACTTAAAACCTCTTCCAAACCTGGAATTCTCTAAGACATTAAAGGCATTCTAAGTGTGAATTGGCATTTCAATCGTAGTCAGCATATATCTAAAATTCAGTCTAGGTGCTTATCTCTGCTAATATCTCATGATAGAAATTAGAGCATGTTGGCTTTGATACTTGTTTGAGTAGTTTAATTCAATCCTAATAAGGAACAAAAATGAGTATATGTTGTTGTCGTTCCCTTGGGTATGTACTTTACCTAGAAAAAAGGGTGCTCTTGCTCTCCTGAAAGGATAAAACCTTAGTGGTTGTTGCTTGTTTCGATTGTATCCTTCCCACTCCACCCTTTTGGATGTGCAGTTTGCTATATTGGTGTGATCTTGTCTGTATAAAGATCGTTCTAGAGTTGGGTAGTTACTAGAGCTCAGGGCCTTGTGTTGGATTGTGATGAACTCTTACTATCTACCTGTTCTCCTTGCCAACTCTTACTATCTACATGACCTCCTTGCCCCACCTCCGTGCTAGCTTCTCAAGGTTGATTTTATGGAAAGGACTTTGGAAGCAGAATATATCCCTTTTATTTCATGAAGAGACAAATTGGTAACTGTTTTGGTTGATAATGCTCGTTAGATATTGGAATCTCTTGCTGTGTTTCCTTGGATCCATGGATAGCTGAAGTCTCTTATGAGGGTGTCCTGGAAAAACATCAAAAAGAGGAAAAAAAAAACAGACACCATAAAGTAAGAATACATTATTCCATAACAAGATATGAATCTTTAATAGCCCAAATTTCCATTTAGGACAAACATAATGACCAATACGGAGATTAACCTAGAGCCCAACTCTTTGGATTGTCTGGATGAATGTTACTAAGTCATATCTTTACTATTAAAAGAAAAAACTAAGAACCTTATATATCTGCACAAAAGTAGTGAATAAGGTATGAAAAATGGTGAAATTATAGATGCAAGAGCAGTACATTTCCAGGGGAAGGTTCATGTCCTGTCCAAAATGCATAAGTGTCAACAACAACTAATAATCCAACGTTGGCCTTCCGAATAAGATGTTCCCACATATGCAACACAAATTACAAATAGACATGACAATTAACACTGAATTCGGCAAAATAGAAGCACTTATTACCCAAATTCTAAAACCCATTTCACAAAAACTAAAACCCAGTGAAACCCACTACACAAATGTGCATTTTGAGAGAGAAAGAGAGAGAGAGAGATAGAGAGGTAGATACATTAGGGGTGCTTCTGGGATAATGAATAGACCCGGAATTGAGAATTTTCCTTTGCCCGTTGATTATTATACCACTATTGCCATATGTCACTGCAAAATGTGTTATCAGAGAACATAAAATGGAGCTCAAGAAAAGCAGTATTAGTAGGTTAGAAACAAGACTTCAGTCCATTGTTCTTCTGTGTAGGTTTTCTTGGTTTGTAGTAATTTCGTCTTTCTTTCATTATGAAAGAAGAAATTAGATCAGAAGCGATGACATTGGTAGAGATAGAGTGGTGAAACATGTTAAATTACAGATTGAAGCCGATCTTTACTCCATGCCATAAAGTGTGTATCTGTGCGCATGCACTCATTGTTTCCACATAAAGTTTGCACCTTTACAATAAGAAAAGATAAAACACCCCGTAAAAAAAGGATTTTTAACCTGAACCAATAAAAAAATTTCAAGTGGGTTTTAAAGAAATGGGGAAAAAATATTTTGTCAGATCGTCTAGTTTAGAAATGTTTGAATGTTTAAACTTTAAAGACTCACCAAAAGCCAAATTTTGAGAGTATAGAACTCTTTCTCTAACTTTAAGGAGGGTGCATTTTGTACGAAACCGATTTATGGAAATGAATATTACTGATAAAAGGGTGAAGAAAAAGGAGTTTAGCACTGAAACCTCAAGGGTTTCATATGAGTCATTGAAATCTAAAACAAGGGTTTGTTCATCTACACATAGGCTACTAGTATTTGGTGTCCAACTTAACCTGAACTAGTGACCTGGAATGATCATATGCAGAGAAAGGCATATATTACTAGCCGATATTTTTGTACTAGTGCTATGTAATTTGGCATCAGAATATCAGCAACAAGATGTTTTAGAGTTTGAGCTGATGAACACTCTTAATTTATCAAATATAAACCTATCTTCACCCAATATAAGTTTAGGTAAAAGCTTGCTTAATAATTACTATAAACATGATTACTTATATTGACTTATATAAAAACCTTTGTACATTTTTATATATGTTAGTGGTTTTGCCCCTTTTTAGTGTTTGTTGGTTGTACCAATCGTAATAATTATGCTTGAGACCATCATCTTTCTTTTTGCTACAGTATTCATATAGTAGTTATATTGTGTTATATGATAAACTGGTAATATGTTCTTGCAATGAATGCATAGTTGTACAAAGTCGTTGCTTCATAAAAAATAAAGCGGCAGAACATCACATGTTCAAAGCTTTTTGGCCATACCGCAATGAGTAGGTGCATCATGGGGAGGCAATTTTTGGGCATTCTTGTTCATTGCTCCATGACAAAGTCCATAGCACTACTAATACTCAACGAGAAAGTAGTTATAGTAACATTGATACTATGGGAATACTTAGTGATCTTTTCGAAATGCGCAATAATCATGGGAGTAACATGTTCATCATGATATTGATATGCAAAAGAAGACAATGGCTAGCTACGAAATAAGGGGCATGAGGTGACATTTTAATGTCGGGTGATGACACTGGATATGAAAGGTTATTAGAACAAGTTGAATAGGAGCTAGACATTAGGAAATAAATATATATTAGGAAACAAATACTTGTATTAGATATTGTTATCATGATAAGATATTATCCATTAGTGTAATAGCCCAACCCTAAAATTATTTAATTATGTTTATTTATTTAATTACCTCGTGTTCATAATTTTTTTTTCTTCTATCATATTCATTTATTTCATTTATTCACCGCTGTGGAAAGTTTTATTTGATTTTATTTGGGCCCTCAATTGGCAATTCAGATTTTAATTGTTTATTTATTTGATTAATGAAAACTTTGGAAAAATTGATAGTAGGCCATAAGAAGTTTAATCTAAGTAATTTATTTTGTTTTCCGTAACATTACAAAGCTTTAATTTTTAGTTTCATAAAAACATTATCGTTACGAAGCGTTTCATTCCCGAACCCAACTTATTTTAGCCTGTTTGAAGCCCAACAAGTTGCTTATTAATCTAGCTAATTACCATGGTTAAACTTAACCATGGTTAGCTTAAAAAGGTGGCTTTACTAGATAAAAATTCACCCAAATGAGTTGATTAGTCAAAACACACATCTTAATCCACAAACTCCATTTTCTCTCTCTTCTTTCTCTCCCCCAATGCCAGCAGCAGGTCCGGCAGGTTTTGGGTGTTTTTTGGCCAGTCCTAGTGGTTTTCAACCCCCCAACATCCTAGTACCTCAAGCTACCATCCTCTATCATCAAAACCACTAAGCCTCATCTCCATCTCTACTTATTTGCAATCAAAGTGAGTAATCTTGAAATTTGATTTTGTTGGTTTTGATTTTTATTTTTTTTTTATTCTTGTTTTGATGTTTATGATCTTTGATCATGTTGTTTTGATAAGAAATAAGAGTTATTTTGATGTTGATCATGGTGGAGTTGAGGTTGGATCGTGCTAGGGTTAGGGTTGATGTTAATGCAAGCTTGATGTTAAAGTGTTGGATTTTGATTGTTTTATCTTTAATTTGGTCATCTTCTAATGTATTGGTGTTTATGATGATGTTTTTGGTGATTTCAAATGAGTTGGAGTGAGTCCAAGTTGGCCATGGACTAGGGTTTTGGCAAGTAAAGTAAGGTTTGGATTAAAATAGCTTTAAACTTGGTTTATGTGTGTATTAGATTGAAAAATGATTTTTATTGGATATGATTATGAACTGAATTTGAGTGTGGTGATTTTGTATGATGTTGGGATGGACCAAAGCTTGTTTACATGCTTTTAAGGAATGGTTTAAGTTGAGAATTTGTATAAAAAAGAGAGGGAAGAGTCAAAAGAGTGAGGCTGAAAATTTCAGGAAAACAGGACAGAGTTCACGATTAAACTGGTAATGATTGGCCCATTGCAAAATTATGATTTTTGGTGGGTATATATTTCCATGTGTTAGCTTTCAATTTCCTTTTGAATCACCTTAATCCAAGGTCTGTGGAAAAGGTTATGGTCGTTTTACCAACACTGCACAGAATGGACCAAAACTGACATCCTTGTATTCTAGCCTCATTTTGGGAATTCTATTGTGGGAATCAAGCTTGGTGTTCTGAATGAAAGATTTTTGGTTTGGGGTTTTAAGTCTCAATCAGAGGTCAGATGTTTAAGTTATGAGTCATTCTTTCTAAGCCTCTGTTGTGCTTTTACTTTTGTTCTACTAAATTATTAGCTATGAAATAAATAATTTTGCTAATCGTATGTTCCTACAACGATAATTTTGTACAAAATTAGGGCCTAATCTATCATTCCTTCTACTTTTGTGTATAATATTATTCAATGAGCTTACATTAAAAAATTTCAGGTACATTCATTGCCTGTATCTTTAAAAATCAGCACGTATTTATTAAAATTATAATGTTTTGGTAAGTAAATCAATGAATAAGTTTAATTAGTGATTTATCACATAATTAGTAACCCCATCAGTTATCAGTTACGGGGCATAGACCTTCAGTTACTCGTGTGGCTTCAGGTTAGGTCCCGATCGGCTTGGCAGGTGTACACTTATCTTCAGATCGTAACAGTTACCAGGGTTTCACTATCAGATAATAATTAACAACGCAGTTTCATATTTATCCCATTCCTTGTGTGTAATTAAAAATGAATTGCAATACGGGCCCAACCAGTTTTCTTTCCATGAATGTTTAACAATACAGGAATGCATGTACTGAGCTTCGGCTCATAGTTCAAAATGTTTTCATGTTTTGTTTTAGGAAAGTGTTTAGTGAATTGCCCTCAGGTAGGCAGGACGGCTGAAGATGATAATTGAGCTGGGAAATCTTTATGGAATAGGGATGTATTATTGTTGAGATGTCTATAATACTGTGTTGTGATTATTTTGGTGTTGAGACTGTATATTTTATCAGAATTCTATATTTTGGTGTAATCCTTGAGATGTTTGAATGGTTTTAATGTTAGAATAATTTCTATATTTATCGAAATGGTCTGATAGGTTGTGATGGTGTGAATGCCTTTAATAGTAAACATTGATTATTATGGCTAGATTTATCATATACAAGCAAAGTCTTGTCTTTGTTGGACGACAGTAACGCCTTATCATTTGGGTTATCATTTCTAATTGGGCAAAATTAGTGAAAGAAATGCAAACAGTAATTTATGTACAATTGGGAAATGCAAACAGTAATTTATGTACATTTGGGGCATTACAAATTTAGTATCAGAGCCAGGTTGAGATTTTTTTTTGTGGAGTGTGGAGTTTAGAAATAAGAGGGTGAGAATGGTTGGTAGTGAGGGCCTTTGTATAATGCTAGAGTGATATTAGAAGTGTAGTAACGATATTAGAAATGCAGGTTGCTTACATTTGCATGTTCCTTAACTATGATTATGTATGCCTCTCATATATGTCTTTTCTTTGTTAGATGGACCCTTATGCTATTAACTTGATACCGGGTGCATCTGTGGCTGCCCACATCGCAGTACTGCATGCTAGTATAGAGGCTCATAAATAGGACCCTTTTTCTGAGTTTCAAAGCATTGCGGTCCATGCACATAGACTGCTCTGGTCCTTACCCGCAATTCATCCGTGGATGGAGTTTAGGCTCCGTTATCATCACTATATGGTAATAGGGAACCCAGGATGGGACGGGCCTAGGTTTCAGGCCCAGGGGGCTTGGACTACTATTGCTACAGAGTTGTTATTGATGGAGGAGTTTGAGTAGAGGGGGGATTACCATGGAGACTCTACAACATGTCTTTCCGTTACATCAGGCATATCCCCCGCCTGTAGCCCCAGCACCAGCACAGGGACCACCCTCCCCACCTACACCAGGTATCCCATTGATGCCTGACAGCCCTGGGGGGGCTCATGTGGTGGTAGACCTCCCTGATACACCAGAGATATTGGTGGTTAGTTCTGAGGACGAGGGCCATCAGGAGGAGGAGGATGATCCCGAAGAGGATCAGGACATTGATGAGGCAGGGGCAGAGCAGCAGTGGGATTAGGAGATTGACGAGATGATAGTGGAGCAACAAGTTGAGCAGGATCAACAGGTTGAGCAGGAGGTTAGTGATGCCTAGTCAGAGGCATCGACTAGCAGCTTCGATTCAGGCAAAGAGCCTGATGATGAGTCCGACCCGGATTACGATCCATCAAGGGATCGTTAGGTGGTTCTAGGGGTTGGTGTTAGTAGTTTTCTTTTTCAGCCCCGGTTGTTTATAACATGGTCGGTTTGGATGGATGTATTTTGTGTAGGATATGACATTGTATATAGTCAGTTAGATCCTCTTCGACCGGGATGACATGGTCTGTATCTCTTTTTGGTCTGTGACGGACCTAGTATCTTGGGGCTAGTTAGTATTGGGGGTTGAGTTAGAAGTCAAAACTGACTTTGCCTAGTCAGTCAGATGTAATATGTTTTACTGATCATGTATATAAACAGGCATTTACGAATGTAAATAATCAATTATGAAATTATATAATGAAGCTTTGGGTTTGTTTACAATAATCTTTTATTTGGGTTTGTTTGCAATAATCTTTGAGTTATATTAAATGTATTTGTTGGGCATGCTATCTTATATGTTTGAGTATTCTAGTGATTGAATTGTCTCGTTTAATGTATGATCATAACGTCCGAATCAGTGCACAACAATGAAGAGGTTCATATAGAGGAAATCTCGGATCATGGCTAGGGATCGGGTGATCAAGCCTCGCATCATGTGCCACCAAATTTTGGCCAAATGCCACCAATCCCTTATGGGTTAGCTTACAATAGTGGGGACCCAAACTACTGGCCGACCTTAGTGGCTGAATTGATGAAGCAAATTCCCCAAGTACCTACTGAAACCCCTCCTAAAGAGGATAAAATAGCGGATAAGGTACCACAATGCAACCCTAAAGTTTATGGTGGATCTTATGATCCAGTAGTATTAGAGAAATGGATAAGGGGAATGGAGAAAATCTTTACAGTGGTAGAAGTGCCAGAAGAAAAGAAAGTAAACATTGGGACGTACTATTTGATCGGTGAAGCTGACATTTGGTGGAATACTGTTAAGGATAAACTCGTAGGGCTTGAATTCACCTGGAATAAATTCTTGAGTGAGTTGAGGGCAAAATTCTACCCAATTGTTGTCCAAAGGCAAAAGGAGGAAGATTTTATGGAGCTAAAGATGTGTGGCACCATGACTGTGATGCAGTATGCCAGTAAGTTCACAGAATTATCTAGGTTTGTTCCTAAGTTTGTATCATCTGAAAGGATGAACATGAGAAGGTTTGAAGAGGGTTTGGCCTTCTATATTCAGAATCAGTTAGTTGGGCAATCAATTTTGACTTACCAAGAACTATATGAGCGAGCGGCTGAAGTGGAACGAGTAAAGATAGAATTGAGAGCACTAAATCCAATCAACCAAAAGAGAAAGGGGTTTGAGCAAGGAACTTCGAGTGAGAGTGTGAACCAGAACTAGAAGAAACCTACTCCTGCTAACCCCAAGAGCCATCCTACAGGCTTAACAGCGCCCTGTACGAAATGCGACCGAACAAACCACACCACCCCTGAATGCCAAGTAGGAACTAATAAGTGCATGTGGTGTGGAACCCCTGAACACTTGATTCCTGCATGCCCTAGAAGGATGAAGGCTGTAGACAAAGGTGTAACAAAACCCTTGGCCCCACCTCTCCAAGGGGCCCCACCACCAAGGCCTGCAGCAGTAGGACAGGCGTATGTAATGAGCAAGAAGGAAGCTGCCACGTCTGGTATGGTAGTCACTAGAACTCTCTTTTTAAACTCAAAGCCATTTTGTGTATTATTTGATTTGGGTGCTACGCATTCATTTATATATACCCGATCTGCCATGCAATTGAACCTGGAAGATAGAAGAGCGGAAACCAATTACAAGATCTATTAGAATTCAAGGCTCACAAGCACACAAGAGGGGGGTGAATTGTGTTTTCCAACTTTTTCATTTTGTTTCAGAACACTCGTGAGAACTGGTTGGAGAGGTGTTTGCTGTGAGTCAGAAACAAAACAGAATGCTGACATAAAGAAGACACAATATTTTTACAAGGAAAACTACCTCTGACCCAATTGAGGTGTAAAAACCACGACCTACCTCAGTAGGATTTCAACAAAGACTTTCACTAACACGAGCCAAATTCATTACACTTTGTAACATTCGTGACTACGTCGCCCATGTAACTTAGTCTCCCCCGAGATCGTCGTTACATACATGCGTAACTAGTCTCCACCTGAGAGCTAGTCACCCAACACATCCAAAGTCTCTCAAGACTTGGACACACTCTAAACTTCACTGATGACAGAAGAGAATAGAAAAAACGCCTTACGTTAAGTGCTTCTAACCAAGCTGAATGTAAGGTACAATTACAATCCCTAGTATGCCAATAGAGACAACTCAATTCAACACAATCCTTGAAGGTTTTTCACTCAAAAAAATAAGCTCACAAAAAACTCGATTTTTAGCCTTGAAAAACCGTGAAGATAGTGTTGGGAGATAAGAGATTTTATACCCACAAAAAGGTATTTGATTTTTGTAATAACTTCCAAAAATACTCAGCATCTAATAGGAATTCAATTTCTCAACAATATCTTTTTAGGAAATCATATCTTAAAAGATAGGATAGAATCTTTTGAAAATATCTTTTTAGGAAACCCAAATTTATTCAGGAAAGAACTCTTTCCTAAGCGCAACATTATCAGAAAAGCAATCCAAAATATTGTAGGAATTTTGTCATTTAGAAAAACCCTTTGAAAATCTTAAAACACGAGTTGTATATGTTGCCCTCAGAACGCCGCAGACCTGATCGTTTACCCTGTTCTGAGTGGCGTACTAAATTCCTTCAAGGTGAGTGTCAAGTCAAGTTCTTCTAATTGGCATATTAATAAGAATCTAGACGAATACCATCAGTGATTAAACTAAGACTCTAAGACTCTTGTACTGTTGATGTTGTGCACATATTCTACTTTTGATGTTCCAAGCTCCTTCGAACTGATCTCCAAGGTGTTTGTAACCTGAACTCAAACATGACATAATAGCATATAGACTAACATATAGACCAGTACATTTGGGTTGTTATCATCAAAATGTTACACATGATTAGTTCAACAAATTCCCCCGTTTTGATGATGATAAACCAACTGGCCATTAAAAATGAGACAAGGCAAAGGGTAAAGAGTTCAAGGGATCCAGTACACAAAAGAGAGAATAATGAGAATAGGAAGTCAATTTACAATAGGCAGTTTTAATCAGAACATGATCATACTCATCTTCCCCCTCTTGACATCATCGAAAAGGTGTAGAAGGCCACATGCATGAATTCAGGGGGGATGCACCTGCCACCACGGGTAATGAAGGAAAAATAACAGTAGTACAGTCAAGTATATGGTGCATAATGATATTGGTCATCCAAGTTACACACAAACACACAACAACAAAGGCAAGCAATGGCATGGCATAACCAAACCAAACTAGAAACAAATATAACCATTGTCAATCACATGCAGAATCAAGATTAACCAAATAGAAAAGCGAACAGTGTTGATGGGAACAGGGCAAAGAACAGAGTTGAATCAGCGAGAAGAGGAGGATGGAGCAAGTTTGGCTATGAGGGCAGAGAGGGCATGAAGAATATCCCCACGGCGTTGCGCATTCAAGGCCTTTTCTTCAGTCAGTGCTTGCTTCACTTCAGCAATTTCCTCCTTCAGATGGAGCTAGTCCTGGACGAGTGCCGCAACCATGGTAGTGCTGGAAGACGCTACCGTACTAGAAACAGGACGGGGACTAGGGCCAAAGGGTGTTTTGGGTCCTTGTTCTAACACGGTTCCATCACTCTGCTTAATCTGGAACCCACACCAAAGTAAAGTATTGCTCCCTATTTCATCGGTGACCTGAAAGCCCATTCTCTTTTGCAAGGGGATCCCTAGAGTCTCAAACACCGAAGTCAAAAGAAAGCCATAGCCCAAATCATGGCTTCTGGAAGTGTTGGCAATCCGTCCAATGTGACTAATCATGATAGCAGGCAAATTAATTGGATCTCCCCGATCGAGGAGGTCAGTAAGGCACATGTCCATAGGGTCCGCAAGATTGCGTCCCTGCCCCTGCGGAATCACATTCTTAATGACAAACTAGAATAACAACCGATGTAAAGGTTGCATTTTCCCCTTTCTCATAGACCGGGGTTCACTTAGATCAGGTTGTTGGGCTAGTTTTTTGGTGAGATCCAACAATTGGTCAACGCTCAGCACAATTTTATCCTCCCTTACATACACATCAAATTCTTTAGAGGGTACCCCAATCCAAGCTCCCAGATTATCAGCATCAAAACAAAGTTCTCGACCGTGAACAGAACTAGTCACTATCCCATTAGTGACCTCACAATTGGCATAAAATTCCGCCAATTCAGGTACTGAGCAGCCCCTCTTAGTATGGGTAAATGTATCCAGCCAACCCTGTGCTCTTAATTTTTCTAAGAACACCTCTAAGCCCTGTTCTTGGAAGTATAACACCTTCACTATCTTCCCTCGCACCACGGCTTTCTGTAGGAAATGTCTATACCTTTCCCCCTGGGTCATTGATTTTCTTAATTTCTTTTTCGAGGGTTCCTCACTTCTTTCACCCAGGTCAGGCCCTTGTTCTGAAGAACATCGTTTCGGGACACGTTTCTTCAAGGGCATAGTTGGGGAAGGCGTTTGGGAGGCTGTTTGCACAGGTGATTTGGACAGTGTTTTGGTAGTAGATTTAGTCTTCTTGGAAGGTCTAGCAACCCTGTCCTCGGGTAGGTCCAATGGGATGGTAGGGCCCACACTCCGAGTACGAGGTCGACGAATGGCAGTGGTGTGAGACACAATGGGTGTTGTGGTGGTCTTGACTTTGTGTCGAGTGGACGGTTTGACTGCCATTTGAGGGGTGGTTTTTGGGGTTGGTTTCACGGTTCGTGTGAACCATAGAAGAGGTTCATCTTCTTCAAGGTCACACGCAGGGTCTTCATGCACATAGGGCACCTCAACCCAATCCTCTACAGTAACAAATTCTTAACTTTCCTTAGGGAATTTCGGCTCTATCATATGGGGTTCATACAGCACTAAATCCCATCCCAAAACCGACTTAACAGGGGGTATGGCCTCAAATTCAATTCCTACGGGCCTCAAATCAACACTTTTCAGAAATTGAAAGATAAAGGGCGAAATACCATAAGTGGGCACAGGGGTAGCTTCCGTTGGTGATGTTGGTGGCGCTATGAGTATGTCTAGTAATTTTCCTCCCATTTTTCTTGATTTCTTGGCTTGAAGTGAGCTTGGGTGACGCATCTTGCAATCGGAGGATGCGCCACTGCCATGGGTGCATGCCATTGGAAGAGCTAGTGGAGGAAGAGGTTAGGGTTTAGTGGGTTTTGGGGAGAAGAGGAAGGTCGGGTTCTTGAGGGAAGGAGGGAAGGTGGTTGGGAAAATGAAAGTGCTTTGAAAAGAGTTGACCGTAAATACCAAAAAATCCTTTCTGTTTTCGGCCGCCGGTTTTAGAGAGAAAAAAAATTTGCATGCCAAAGAATCATTACACCTTGGGAAAAGCTGCAGTTTTTTCAAATTAGGTGTAATAAAAGAAAAAATCCAATTCCGAACACATGTAAAAATATGGTAACTTGATTAGCATATGATACAACCAGTGGTCAGACCTGTTCTCAGCGCCTGTTCTGATTGCCATATATTAGGTATCAAAGGACAGTAAGGGCAATATCATTAGACTTCAATGACTGTCAGCATGTCACATTCTACACATATGCTAATAACAGCACAGAAAATTGAATGCATCCATTGAATCAATTTATTTTGTCTCAAAACCTTACTAGTCAATCATTGGGAGTTGATGAAGTACTCTCACATTCTCTTAATCATACCTAATTCAAGTCTATTCCTCTCAAACTATTCTCTAGTCAGTGCCTTGGTAAAACTATCAGTAATTTGTTTGTCAGTGGCACAAAAATTCATTGAAACCAATCCCTTTTCTACATTATCTCTTAAAAAGTGATGACGAACGTCAATATGCTTAGTCCTTTTATGTTGGCATGGGTTCTTGGCAATGTTAATTGCACTTGTGTTATCATAGAATAAGGGAATGCATCCCATGTGAACACCAAAGTCCTTGAGTTGTTGCCATATCCATAGCAGTTGAGCACAATAAGAAGCAACCGCTACATACTCGGCTTCAGCTGTGGATATGGCAACTGAGTGCTGTTTATTTGTAGACCAAGAGACCAAACAGGGTCTAAGAAAAGTAGCCATACCTGAGGTGCTTTTTCTATCAACTAGAAATCCAGCATAATCAGCATCAGCATATCCAATGAGGAAAAAGTTGCATCCTTGTGGATACCATAGTGCCAGATCCGATGTGCGCTTCAAATATCTAAACATTCTTTTTACAGCTTTTAAATGTGTTTCTTTTGGATTTGACTAAAAATGGGCACACAAACCAACACTGAAAACAATGTTAGGTCTACTGGCGGTTAGGTATAGGAGTGACCCTATCATGCCCCTATATGATTTCTCATTGACTGAAGAACTTCCATCATCCATCATCAACCTGGTTGAAAGAGAGATGGGAGTGTCTATGGCCTTAGCCGATTTCATCCCAAATCACTTAAGTAGTTCTTTAACATATTTTTGTTGATGTATCATAGTTCCAATTAAGGTTTGCTTAATTTGCAAGCCTAAGGAAAAATTAAGCTCGTCCATCATGCTCATCTCAAACTCACTCCCCATTAAATTTGAAAATTCATCACATAAATCATTGTTGGTTGCACCAAATATAATGTCATTGACATGTACTTGTACAATCAACAAATGTTCCCCCTTAGCTTTGAGAAGCAAGGTATTATCAACCTTGCCTCTTTGAAAATCATTATCAATTAAGAAACTTGACAAACGTTCATACCAAGCTTTAGAAGCTTGTTTTAGACCATAAAGTGCTTTGCCAAGTTTGAACACATGGTTAGGAAAATCATGATTTTCAAAAGTAGGGGGTTGTTTTACATATACCTCGTCTTTAAGATATCCATTGAGAAATGCACTCTTGACATCCATTTGGTACAACTTGATCTTTATGTGTGCTGCAAAGGCTACCAAGATGCGAATAGCCTCTATCCTTGCTATAGGTGCAAATGTTTCCTCACAATCGATCCCTTCTTCTTGATTGTAACCTTGGACCACCAGCCTGGCCTTGTTCCGAGTGACTGTTCCGAACTCATCCAACTTGTTCTTGAACACCCACTTGGTTCCAATTATTGATCTGTCTTTAGGCCGTGGTTCAAGGTGCCAAACCTTGTTCCTTTCAAACTGATGAAGCTCCTCTTGCATGGCTATAACCCAGTCAGAATCTACAAGGGCTTTATGAACATTCTTAGGCTCAATGTTAGATAAAAAGGCATAAAAGGCACAAAAAATTTTGAGCTTAGATCTGGTTTGCACCCCTGTATTAATATTAGATATAATTTGGTCAAGGGGGTGTGAGCTTTGGTGTTTCCAGGGTTATGAAGTGAAGGGATCCACAGATCCGGTTTTCAATCTCTCCTGGCGGCTTGAAGAAACAAGTTCAGGATCAAGTCTGGAGCTTGTTCCCTAATCTGTTTGAGAGAGCTGGGGTTGAGTGGGCTGGCTTCGATCCATATCAGGATTAGCAGAGGTTCCCCCTAATTGGTCTACTTCCTGCCCACTTTCCTTACCATTAGCTTCAGGAAGTGGTTCACTTTCAAGTATCTTACCAATGTCTTTTCTTGCAAGTCCAAGATTAAAATCTTCATCCTGTGCATTATTCTCAACCAAGGAGTTAGTTTCATCAAATAATACATGTACACTCTCTTCAACACATAGAGTCCTTTTGTTGAATACTTTGGAAGCTTTATTATGTGAAGAGTATCCTAAGAAGATTGCCTCATCACTCCTAGGGTCAAACTTTCCCAAGGGTTCCTTCCCATTATTGTGCACATAACATTTACAACCAAAGACTCTTAGGTGCATAATATTGGGTTTTCGCCCTTTGAGAAGTTCATAAGGAGTCTTATTAAGAAGAGGTCTGATCATGCATCTATTAATAATGTAACAGGTTGTGTTCAATGCTTCTGCCCAAAGATTTCTAGGAAGACCACTAGCAACAAGCATAGTTCTAGTCATGTCTTCTAGAGTACGATTTTTCCGTTCTACCACCTCGTTCTGTTGGGGTGTTCTTAGGGAAGAAAAATTATGATCAATACCATGTTCATTGCAATAGTTAATGAAGCTTGAATTTTGAAATTCCTTTCCATGATAAGACCTAAGACTTAATGAGTGTCCTACTCTCTTTTCAGTTTTCTTAAGAAATACAACAAAATTTTCAAAAGATTCATCTTTAGAAGCTAAAAATAAGGTCCAACTGAAACGAGAGTAATCATCCGTTATGACAAACACATACCTCTTCCCGCCCCTACTTGTGATCCTCATGGGTCCGGACAAATCAACATGTAATAGCTCAAGGGGTCGGGAAGTGCTAACATACTTCTTTGACTTGAATGAAATTCCAGTTTGCTTTCCTTTGACACAAGCATCGCATACCTTATCATCATTGCACTTGATGGAAGGTAAGCCAACAACTAGATCTTTAGAAACAAGTTTGTTTAGCACGGAAAGACTAGCGTGACCTAGCCTCTTGTGCCAGAGCATAACATCATCATCAAGAACACTTAAGCAAGTCAAATGATTTTGGAGAAGTGCAAGAACACATGCTTTATAAACATTGTTGTGTCGCTTCCCCCTCAACACAACCTCTCTAGATTTGATGTTGGTGATCAAACATTGATCTGAAGTGAATCCAACATGATTACCTTTATCACACAATTGGGACACACTTAGCAAATTATGTTGTAGCCCATCTACTAGGTATACATTATCAATTGAGTGAGAGAGTGATTTACTTATCTTACCTACACCAAAAATTATCCCGGACTTGTTGTTTCTAAATGCCATTCTCACTCCATCAAAGGCTGCAAGTGAGAGAAAATTTGATTTATCTCCAGTCATATGCCTTGAGCAACCACTATCCAAATACCATAGTTGATTACCTCCTCTCACTTTAGCCTGCAAAACAACTAAGTGTTAGTCTTGGGAACCCATATCCACTTGGGTCCCATCCTTTTCTTTGACATGGAACTTAGCTCATCTTTTCTAATCCATATTTGTTTAACATACAATGAGTTTCTATCTATGACCCTTTTTCTCAAGGAGTAACCATAATGATAATGACCAATTTTTCCACAATGAGAACAGATCATATTTCCTGTCTACTGCCAAACATATTTCCTGTCTACTGGCTTAGTAACACGTCTATTCACAAAACCTAAACCCTTTCTATTTTGGTTATGGTGAGTATTTAGCCATTTCAGTGCTTCTGAAGAACTGTTCCAGTGCCTGTTTTCACTAAGGTCAGTTTCAGCTTTTTGTATTTTTTCAAGAAGCTGTTTATTTTCACTCATCTGGGATTCTAGATTGAGCTTTAGATTTAAGGACTCACTTTCTAGTCTTGAGAGATTAGTGTTGAACACTTCCTCTCTCTTGTTCATAAGATCCTTAAGGGTGTCTAATTCATTACATAAAACAAGAACTTTTTCATCAATTTTGAGTTTTTTACAAGTGAGAACCTCGTTCATATGGCCAAGTTCTTGCTTCTTTCTTTCCAGTCTTTTAGCATCCTTTTCTAATCTTGAGCAGGTATTTTTAGGCATGCAATTTTTAAAATTTACTATCTCACATTATTTCATCAATGTAAAAACTAATTTTTCAAGTTTCCTCTTGCTAAGATTACGTACCTCTTCCTTGAGTTGGGACAAACTCGCGATCAAATTAGAATCTGAATCAAATTCACTTCGGGCCATAAGAGCTACTGCTTCCTCTCCATCTTGAGAGTCCTCTTCTTCTTCTGAGATATCATCCCAGGCTGCCATCATTGCCTTGGTGAACCGTTTTTCAGCATTAGTTAACTGAGTCTTTTTGCCTTTGGTTCAAACCTGTTCTGACCCTTGTTCTTCCTTCAGCAAGGGGCAATTCTTCACAACATGATATTGCCTTCCATAGTTAAAGCATCCTGAGAATTGATCTCTATCGCTGTTCTTGGCCTTGCTGGTATTGCCATTCTTGTATTTGCTTTCGGCCATTTTGAAGAATTTTTTAAACTTTCGAGCGATCATGACCATCCCTTCTTCATCAAAATCTGAGCTATCGCTTTTTCTAGCTTTTAGTGCTAGTCCTCGGTCTTTCTTCACTTCTTCCTTCATCTGGGAATTCCTTCTTAGTTCATACGTTTGTAGATTCCCAATAAGCTTATCCCAGGAGATCTCATTCATCTTCCTGGCTTCTTGGATAGCAATGACTTTTTATTCCCATGATTGAGGTAAAATTCATAGGATCTTCCTTACCAACTCTTCAGTGGTAAAGGATTTTCCCAACGATCTTAACTCATTAGTGATATGGGTAAATCGAGTATGCACGTCCAAAACTGTCTCTTTATTGCTCATCTCGAATAACTCATACTTCCTTACCAATAGCTCGATTCTGGATTGCTTGGCTTGATTTGTTCCTTCGTGAGCTATCTGAAGAGCATTCCATATCTCTTTTGTGCATTCACACTCTGAGATGGAAGTGTACTCGTCAGGTCCGAGTCCAAAATACAGCAGTTTCTTGGCCTTGGCCTTCTTCTCCATCTTCCTGAAGTCGTCTGAGTCGAATTCCTTCGGCTCCTTAGGAGCAGTCTTCCTATCAGTTGTGACTTTCACTGGAATGTAAGGACCATTCACAACGAGCATCCACAACTCATAATCCTCAACTTGGATATAGTTCTCCATTTGATTTTTCCACCAGTTGTAGTGTTGTCCATTGAAATATGGAGGTCTGGTCACAGATTGACCTTCTAAGATTCCTTGTGGTGCACTCATTCTTTCAGGATCTCTCAAGGTGTTAACCTAATTATGAGAACCTGCTCTGATACCACTTGTTAGAAATTAAGGCTCACAAGGACACAAGAGGGGGGGTGAATTGTGTTTTCCAACTTTTTTATTTTGTTTTAGAACACTCGTGAGAACTGGTTGGAGAGGTGTTTGCTGTGAGTCAAAAACAAAACAGAATGCGAAAATAAAGAAGACACAACATTTTTATGTGGAAAACCACCTTTGACCTAATTGGGGTGTAAAAACCACGACCTACCTCAGTAGGATTTTAGCAAAGACTTTCACTAACACGGGCCAAATTCGTTACACTTTGTAACACTCGTGACTACGTCACCCACGTAACTTAGTTCCCCCGAGACCCTCGTTACATACACACGTAACTAGTCTCCACCTGAGAGCTAGTCACCCAACACGTCCAAAGTCTCTCAAGACTTGGACACACTCTAAAATTCACTAATAATATAAAAGAATAGAAAAAACACCTTACGTTAAATGCTTTTAACCAAGCTGAATGTAAGGTACAATTACAATCCCTATTATGCCAATAGAGACAACTCAATTCAGCACACTCCTTGAAGGTTTTTCATTCAGAAAAATAAGCTCACAAAAAACTCTATTTTTAGCCTTGAAAAACCGTAAAGATAGTGTTGAGAGGTAAGAGATTTTATACCCACAAAAAGGTATTTGATTTTTGTAATAACTCCCAAAAATACTCAGCATCTAATAGAAATTAAATTTCTCAACAATATCTTTTTAGGAAATCATATCTTAAAAGATGGGATAGAATCTTTTGAAAATATCTTTTTAGGAAAGAACTCTTTCCTTTACACAACGTTATCAGAAAAGCAATCCTAAATATTGCAAGAATTTTGTCATTTAGAAAAATCCTTTGAAAATCTTAAAACACGAGTGGCATATGTTGCCCTCAAAATGCCGCATACCTGATTGTTCACCCTATTCTGAGTAGTGTTCTGAGCGGTGTAATAAATTCCTTCAAGGTGAGTGTCAAGTCAAGTTCTTCTAATTGGCATATTAACAAGAATCTAGACGAATACCATCAGTGATTAAACTAAGACTCTAAGACTCCTGTACTTTGTTGATGTTGTGCACATATTCCACTTTTGATGTTCCAAGCTCCTTTGAACTGATCTCCAGGGTGTTTGCAACCTGAACTCAAACATGGCATAATAGCATATAGATCGGTACATTTGGGTTGTTATCATCAAAACTTTACACATGATTGGTTCAATAGGATCAAACTACCTAATGATTGTGTGATTGAATGCCCTATCTCCTATAAACATGTTCCCATTACCATTGGTGGAACCACCTTTCTTGTGGATTTGATTCAATTTGATTTGTCTGATTTTGACATCATCCTGAGAATGAATTGGTTGCACACCTATGGAGCCAAGATTGACTATGAGGATCTTAAGGTTATTTTGAAAGATGAACAGGGGAGAGAAGTATTCTTCTATGGGCAGAGAGAGGAAAAATCCTATTCCTTGATTTCTATGATGAAAGCAAGTAAGCTATTATGTCAGGGTGTGTGGGATATTGGTGTTATGCTATTGACACCCAAGCAAAAGAAGAAAAAGCTGCAAATATTCCTGTAGTCTCTGAGTTTGAGGATGTTTTCCCTGAAGAGTTACCAGGATTACCCCATAGAGGGAAATTGATTTTGGAATTGAATTAATCCCTGATGCCCAACCTATTTCCAAAACCCCATATCGTTTGGCCCCAACTGAGCTTAAGGAACTGAAGCTTCAATTAGATGAGCTATTGCAGAAGGGCTTTATTAGGCCAAGTGCATCACCATGGGGTGCCCCAGCATTGTTGGTAAAGAAAAAGGATGAAACTTTAAGGCTGTGTATTGACTACAGGGAGTTGATCAAGATCATCGTCAAAAATAAATATCCTTTGGCGCGAATCGATAACTTGTTCGATCAATTACAAGGAGCAGGAGTCTTCTCTAAGATTGATTTGAGGTCAGGGTATCACCAACTTAGGATTAAACTTGAAGGCATCCCTAAGACTGCGTTTAGAACTAGGTATGGCCACTATGAGTTTACAGTGATGCGATTTGGCCTCACCAATGCTCATGCAACTTTCATGGATCTTAAGAACAGAGTCTTCAGACCCTACCTAGATAAATTTGTGATGGTGTTCATAGATGACATTCTTATATATTCTAAGGACATAGATGAACATGTTGATCATTTGAGGATAGTGTTACAAACCCTAAGAGAGCACCAACTTTATGGCAAATTAAAGAAGTGCGAGTTTTGGTTGGAAGAAGTGGTGTTCTTGGGACATGTTGTTACAAAATAGGGAATCAAAGTTGACCCCCAGAAGGTGAAGGCAATCACAGAATGGTCAATGCCTACTAACATCACTGAGATTAGAAGCTTTCTGGGTTTAGCAGGGTACTATCGAAAGTTCGTCAAGGACTTTTCAAAAATAGCTTCACCCATGATCAATCTGCTGAAGAAAGCGAACAGGTTTGAGTGGACCAAAAAATGTGATAAAGCTTTTCAAGAGCTAAGGCAGCGACTAACTACCGCCCCAGTCCTAACGCTACCAATGGAAGGTAAGGAGTATACCATTTATAGTGATGCTTCAAAGAACGGATTGGGGTGTGTTCTGATGTAGGAAGATAAGGTAGTAGCTTATGCCTCTCGACAGCTTAAGCCCTATGAGAAAAACTATCCTACCCATGACTTGGAGTTAGCAGCTGTGATCTTTGCGCTGAAAATTTGGAGACATTACTTATATGGAGTACCATGCAAGATTTATACTGATCATCAAAGTTTGAAGTATTTCTTCACCCATAAGGAGCTCAACTTGAGGCAACGATGTTGGCTTGAGCTGCTTAAGGATTATGATTTGCAAATTCAATATCATCCAGGAAAAGCAAATGTTGTAGCAGATGCCCTGAGTAGGAAAGCGCAACATAGCTTAAATACTGTGGTGATTACTCAATTGAGTCTCTTGAAAGAACTTGAGGACTTGAGAATTCAACTAGTGTCTCATGGGCAAGCACATGTTCAATTATCAGCACTTACCTTACGACCTTCCATAGTGGAGGAGATTCGAGTGAATCAAGAAAGTGATCCTGAACTCCAAAGAATAAAGCAAAATTTAGAGAAAGGAAAGTCTCCCGGGTTTGTAGTGCATGAGGATGGGACCCTGCGATTCCAGAATTACCTATGTGTGCCCCGAAATGAGGAATTAAGGAAATAGATCCTAGAGGAGGCTCACAATACTCGCTACTCGGTGCATCCAAGAGGCACAAAGATGTACAGGGATTTAAGGAAATACTTCTGGTGGAATAATATGAAAAAGAAAGTTGCAGAATATGTAGACAGGTGTCTGACCTGCCAGAAAGTTAAAGCAGAGCATCAGCATCCCGTGGGTGAATTGCGACCCCTAGAAATTCCCACCTGGAAGTGGGATTCAATCTCAATGGACTTTGTTATGGGTTTACCCCTTTTTGCCTCGAAGAATTTATGGAGTATACCTAGTACAAAATGTCCGGTTCCAGATGGTTAAACAAGTTCTTTCTTGAAGGACACTTAGGATGTATGTGGGACAGATGTGATTGAAGCAGTTAAGGATTTCTTTAATTCGGGTAAGCTATTAAAAGCAAGTGAATGCAAATACCTTGACCTTAATCCCTAAGAAGCCTGTTGCAAAATCAGTGAGAGATTTTCGCCCTATAGCATGCTGCAATGTTTTTTATACAAGGTACTTTCAAAGTTTATTTGTGGAAGATTAAAAAAGGTATTACCTGTGACGATTGATAAAAGCCAAGCAGCTTTTGTGGAAGGATATGAATATTCTGCATAATGTATTATTATGCCAAGACCTTGTGAAACATTACAAGAGGGAAGGCATCACACCGAGAGTTCTTCTGAAGCTAGATATAGCAAAGGCTTATGACTCTGTCAGCTGGACTTTCATAGGTAACATGTTGAAGGCTCTCATAGGTAACATGTTGAAGGCTCTCAAGTTTCCTGGCAGATTCATTGGATGGATCACGAGGTGTGTCACAACTGCTAGGTATTCTATTCATGTGAAAGGGGGGGGGGATCATTGGTTTTTTTTAAAGGCAAAGAGTGGGGTGAGGCAAGGTGACCCTGTCTCTCCACTCCCCTTTGTGATATGCATGGAATATATGTCAAGGGGTTTGAAATTAGCTGCACTGCATAAAGATTCCACTTTCCATTTGAGATTTAGAGGTTTCCGAGTCACTCATTTGAGTTTTGCAGATGATGTAGTTCTTTTTTGTGGAGGGGACGTGAGGTGTGTCCAGATTTTGCGTGATTATTTTCAGAGGTTTTCTAGTGCTTCTGGGCTGAAAATTAGTAAGGATCAATCAGAGATTATTTTTGGAGGAGTTGAAGAGCAAGTGCAGCACAAATTGTTGCGATGATTGGTTTCAAAATTGGTGAATTGCCTATAAAATACTTAGGTATGCCTTTGCCTGCTTCTAATTTCACTAAATCTGATTGTCAGATTCTGATTGAGAAGATTATTGCTAAGATTCAATCTTGGGCTCGGAAGAGATTGAGTTATGCAGGTAGGGTTCAACTACTTAACTCAGTGCTCATTGGAATGCAACTCTATTGGGCATCAATTATCATTTTACCAGAGTATGTGATATCTCAGGTCATTCAAACATGCACAAGGTTTCTGTGGGGTTGTGAAAATCAGCATGATAAGATGCCATTGGTGGCTTGGGACCTTGTATGTAGACCAAAAGCCAGAGGCAGTCTTGGAGTAAAAAATGTTGACAAATCGAATACTGCAGTTGCAGTTGTGGGAAAGTACGTCTGGAATATAGCTTGTAAAGAGGACACGCTATGAGTGAGGCGGGGTGCAGCATGTTTACATTAAAAATACCAAGGTAGGAATATAGAAGTATAGAACCACTTCCAGTGCCAGTTGGTCTTGGAAACAACTGGTTAAGGTGAAGGAAATGATAAAAGGAAGGTTTTGATACACAAAATGGAAACTGGAAATTTGAATCTTCATGTACCTATTCTGTTAACATTGGGGTGTGTAAGAAAAACCGAAACCGAAAACAGAACAGAAAAAAATTGAACCGAACAACTAGTTAACCGAAATTTTTTTTCAAAGAAATTATTTTGGTTAACCGAACTGCTTTTTTTTTTGTTTGGTTTTCAGTTCGATTGCAATTCAGACAATTTGAAAATTTGGTTAACCGGCGGTTAACCAAATCGAGATTAATTTTTTTAAAAAAAATTATACATAAAAAACACAAAATTTTAGGTAAGAAATTGCACTTTTTTATTATTTATGAATGGTAACCGAAATTTAATTTTTATAGAAAAATTTTAAACACAAATAATGACAAATTTAAGTAAGAAAGTAAGTTTTTTTAAATTATTTGTGAACAATTAACCAGTAACTAAACCGAAAAATCGGTTAACCGAAAACTGAAGAACCGGTTAACTGACTTTTTTCAGTTCAATTATGTTTCGAATTTTGGATGAACCGAAATTTTCGATTAACCCAAAAATGGTTAACCGAAATTTTTGGATCAGTTATTTGGAATTTTCTTGAATCGAAAAAACAGTTAAGCCATTTTTGGTTAACCGAAACTCCTACTAATCGATTTTGCACACCCTAGTAACAAGTAGTGGTTGGCTCGAGCAAATACCTCAAATCTTCATTAGACTAAAATGGCGTGGAGCAAATGGAATGTGCGAAGGGCTTCTTTCATTAGCTGGTTGGCCATTCTTGATAGATTGAAAATTAGAGATAGACATGTTAAATGGAAGGTTATTCAAGACCGTGTTTATGTTCTGCGTGACAAGGGGCCTAAGACAAGGGATCATTTATTTTTTTGGCTGTCAGTTCAGCTGAGAAGTGGTGAATATTGTCATGCATAAGTTTAGTTGCAGAATTCCCTCACAGAACACTTGGAGCTGGCTGGTAGGAAGTAGAGCTGGGTAATAGGTCATGTCAGGTCGGGTTTATGTTCGTATCGAACTTAAACGGGTTGAGAATTCTTCAACCTGAACCTAACCCGTTTATTAAACGGTTTCAAAAATCTTGACCTGTACCCATTTAATTTTTAAACGGGTTGACCCGCTTAACCCGTTTAAGATAAACTGGTCAAGTTCAATCGCTTAATTGACTATTTACGCATTTAATATTTTCAACTAATACGTAATTACAGTGTTAAAAATTAGGTTTACGTATCACATTAAATAATTACTCTTTGGAATTCCCCAAATTCATCATAATTCATAATTTCTAAAAATTTTTATATTCTTAATTATCTAATAAAAAGTAAATGGATAAATCAAAAATGAAAAAATGAGTTGACTTATTTAACTCATTTAATTAAACGAGTTAAATAGGTACTTTTTCGTGTCGAGAATCTCAACCTGAACCTAACCCATTTAATTAAACGGATTGAATGTGTCAACCCATTTAATTAAACGGGTCGAAAATTTATACCAAAATTCACTTAACTTCGTGTCGAGTTCAGATCGGTAATCGTGTCGGGTCAGCTTTTCCCAACTCTAGTAGGAAGTGATAAAGCTAACAAGAGAAAGAAGCAAGCCATATCTATGGCGGCCTCTTATCTAATTTATAAAATCTGGATGGACCGAAATAATAGGATATATAAAGGTAGAAGTTGTGATGTGGAGTGCATTGCACAAAAAGTCATACAAAGAGTACATCAACAGATTATGTACAAAGCCAAGAAAGAGATTTAGCTTATGTTAGCTAATTTTTGTAAAGTTATCAAACAGATTGTATAGTTTCAGTTTATTAATACAATACAATTTACTTATCAAAAATAGAACAATACTATATCAAAAAAATTAATAAAACATGCTGTGTGGTACAATTTATGGATATTATTTATTATAATGAGCCATAATTTTAAATTTTATATTGAAAAGGAAAAGATTTATAAGTGAAAAAATTAACTCATGAAATAATATGGGGAGAAAAAGCCTCTACTATGAACCAAATTTTTGAGACTGTCGCATGTGCTGATAGTGCTTCATTTTGACTTTCGGCGACTCTCCGTTTTCGGATCCCAGTCACACACTCACACTAAAAAATTTTTGGCCCCCCTTTCCCCGCCTATTTTCTCCGGACGAAAGCTCAAACTCAAACCCCCCGCGCTCGATTTTCCTCTTGTGAAAATTGAAACTCCCATAGCCAAATTTTCATTTCATGTCAGATGAAGATCAAATATACCAACTTTCTTACCTCCTCCAAATCTCTCTCTCTCTCTCTCTCTCTCTCTCTCTCTCTCACACACACACACACACACACGCACGCACCCTCCCTCTCTCCCTGACTAAACCCTGCAATCTCTCTCCTCTCTCCCGCCGCCTAGCGAATCAAGCTCAACTGCACCAGCTCCGTCAACCACCTTCCGGGAGCCTGTATTTCTTCAAAGCATATCCATCTTTCAACTAATTTGTATGTATCTTAATCGCTAATTTCTTTTTGTTCTGGTTTTTTCATGTTTTAGTAGATGTTAATTTAGGGTTTAGTTATTTGCGGGTACATAATTATACATTTCATGTTTGTGTTAATCGAATCATAACATTTGTCTTTATTGTCTTTGCAATACAGAATTCTAAATCTCTTGATGTATCGGTGGCTTTGTAAATTTTGAAATTAACCAGGACACATGAAGAGGAAATTAGAGACAATTTCGATGAATTAAGTTTATAGGATCTTGATTAGATGGAAAACAAATGTGCATTGAAGAGAGAATTCAATTATTGTTCACCGATTTGGTTCACTTCGTTTCTCAGATCACGAGTCACTTTGTTATGGAAAGCATTTAACTGCGCTTGTGCCTATGTATTGTATGGAGATAATTGTTTTCTCCCTTCCCTCAAGAAATCAGCTGCATTCAGGTCATTGACTTGTTTCTCAAGAACAAATCTATCAAGGGACATTTTTGGTCCAGAAATAGGCAATATCAATGGAAAAAGATTGATGCGAAAAGTATATCTATTAGTAGTTTTCCTGAAAAGATGATGGTTTTAGAGTAAAACTCAGGGTTAAATCTATGTAAAACAAAGATGATGTCTATTAATTTTGTAAGTTTTGTGGCTAACATAACGTTTCTAATTAATTAATTAATTAACTGTCGACTCTGTTTTTTTACAAATCCTAGATGTGCCTAGCCTGCCCTGCCTGAGGTTTGATTAGGTCGAGTTACTAGGCTGCGTTATCCCTGACGACAAAACCAGCTTGGCTTATGATTTGTCTTTAGTTGTAAAAAGTTGTTTTCTTTTGTTTTTTATTTAGTCTTTACTTAATGAATTTCTTGTTGTGTACAGAGGAAAAGTGCCTGATCAAAGAAAGAGAGGAAAGGTGTGGCTTTATGCCTGAAACTATGGCTCAGAGACCCATTTCTTCGGTCTTAGAGAAGATACGGAGAAGGAAGATGGAGGTGTCAAAAAAGTGTGTTCTGTTCATTGACTTCACTCTTTTGACTCAATCACATGATTTGTATACTAATTTGTTTTCGTGTTGATTTTATTTCATCAAAAGAGTAATGATTCCTGGAGGAATACAGCGTAATGATTCTGTCAATGAGATTGCACTAAAGGGTGATCGGAAAGATGATTTTGTTTTTGAGACATTGGAGAGTAGGCCAGAAAAAGTAGCCTTGGCAGAGCCAGTTGAACGCTCAGCTATGGATGCCAATCCAAATCGCTCTCCCGTTACTGCGGCCAGTGAAGATCAACATTGTTTGACCCGAACTTCCACTGAGACTGTAAGCAAACTACACATAATTGCTACATGTTTGGTCATGTCTGGGTGTCCCATGTGTCGCATATGGCATGCTTGCATCAGCGCCCCCCCCCCCCCCCGAGGTTAGATGTAAAAAATTGTATCCTCGATTGCAGACCAACTATTTGTCTTATGCATAGATTTGAACTGTACTTTTTGTTGCCTAGTGTACACTGTACAGGACAGTTCATCAAGGCTTTTTACTTGGAAGTTTTTCCTTGCATTTGCCAATTATAATATATGCTGACTAAATAATGTAATGTTTGGCCACATGCACCACTACTTTTGGAGTCTTTTCTAAATGAACATGGGTTAAGAAAACCACCCTCTTGTAATGTGATGCAGCACTTGGAAGATAAAGCTATGCCATCATTTCGTGCTCCTCTTAACGATACGCAGGTTTTATGCCTATCCTACACACATTTCTGGTTCCTTGTTCTGTATTTGCACATAATATATGTTCTTGTGCATTGCGAAGTGGCTCAGTGTGAGTCTGTATGTAGGACCTGTTCTCTGATGCTCAAACAAGTGAGCCACTATCTGATCAGTCAATGGAGGAGCCTGGCAATCTGGCAGAAGAACATGCAGCCTCATCATTGCCATCACTCCTCTTAAAATTTGATTCTGCACTTCCTGATGACATGTAATTGCCTATAACTTCTTTTCTAGTCATTTTAGTTGTTGGGTTTCACTATGAGGCTAACTTCTGGCATCTTCCATAGACAAATTCAGTTTTTATCTTCAGTAAAACCCCAATTAACCCCTTACACAAATATGCTTGTTTCCCTTGGTAGCTCTTCTGACAAGGAAGAGAGTGGTGCGGACAATGTTAGTCTCCGCCCACAAACTCTGTTTAAAGGAAGTTCCTCTCCCAAGGGTGACCCAGTCAAAGAATTTATTGATGAAGAAGCTCTAGAGGATGACAGTGATAATGACATACTGCAATTTGAAGATGAAGATGAATGCGACAACGTTGAAGTGGAAGAAGTTCGTGATTATATTGCTGCTGATTACAAAGAGAAGCCAATTGACTATGAGAGACGCCATGAACTGCATCAGATGTGGCTTCAGCAACAAGATGAAGCTGGAACAGAGAACCTCATGCAGAGGCTAAAATATGGCACAAATCAGAGAGAACATTCTGCGCTTCGAGAGGAGGATGATGATAGACAAGAAGATGAATCAGATGATGATGATGATGATACTGGAGATCTCTTTGCCATGCCTAGTGCTCGTGTGAGCACAAAAAAATTAAAGCATATGATCCCTCAGATGTTTACTGATAAAGATGACGGTTTTGTATCATCTGAAGGTGAAGAAACAGAAAGAAAGTTGTCGAAGCAGTGCGTGCTTCAGAAAGTGGTATAGAGTTTGTTGCGCTTTCGTCAATTTGAACAGACGCCTTGTTTACTTCTAACTAAACATTTCTGCTAGAGCTCACATGTCTTTGACTGCTGAGCCACCTGTTGATCTCTGCTATGAATCTATTTTTAAAACTATAGTTTTTATGATGACTTGATCAGGCACTGGAACAGCAACCCAGGCTTTTCTCTCCAGCAATGGATGAGACATCCAAAGAAGTTTTTGGTCGTATAAAGAAGCTAAATACAGTTCCTGAATATAAGAAGAAAGCAAAAACATCATGTAAAGCTGGATTTGCATTATTCAATTTGTATCACGTTGGCTATGCAATCTGCTGGCAGTTATTCTCATGTCTGCTCCCCCCCCCCCTTCCCTGCAGGTTCTTTTGGCAGTCTTCTAATCAAAGGCATCAGCAGTAGCTTTTCAAAGGTAAAATGGCAATTCTACCTTTTGACCTTGACCTGTGTGTTGGCTTGTCTTAGATTGTATCCCCTCTTCTGAAAATGGAACATCAGTAGTTGGGTCAACTCTCCCATACTTTTCTTGTTCAGTAACATCATGCTTACTGGATCAATTTTCTTTTCCACTTGTTCAGAAAAACTAGAGGGCGTCCGCTGAAATTCACCTTAGCCAACAGCAGACATCAAGTGCCTTTGTGTGTGTGTGTGTGTTGGGGGCGGGGGGGGGGGGTGGGGTGGTGTTGTAGGGTATCATGGGCAATAGTTATAACATAAAGTACGCGATTAGCTATTGAGATTTATCTGATATTTAGGGAAGGTTTAAAACGTAATGGTCTTGTATCACTCTTGCATCATCTATGGGTCCAGTTCCTTCCAAGTACTGAAATAGTTTCACTGATATGATGCGCAAAATTGTGTGATTTAAGATGGTGTTGAAACTTGACAGCATGATTATAATAAAATTTCTATTTGACCAATTTCTGTACGCTTTCATTAGGGAAATAGGCGAACAAATTCCTTTTTCTTGTAGAAAACGAAAGGGAAAACAGAAGTAACCCAGAAAAAATAAAATTGTAATGCTTTAAAATGGCCTCATGTATGTCGCTGGGTTTGTGAAACTGTAGTCATCTTTTCTACGACGATCTTCGAGCCATACTACGTCAAGCCATAGAACTGGTCCCAGCATGGGAAGACCCTTTATATTTGGACGAGATGACAGCAATAGTAGGAGTTCAATTTCATTGTCAGAGGATTCATCAAATATGGTAAGCTATGAGAACTCAATAATGGGCAATTCTTATGGATATTGATACTGATACTGATACTGGCTTATTTCATATGTGCATAGAATTGTTAATACTTAGCATTCAATCTTCTACATACTGTTCTGGCTCTAATTCAATTTTTATCATAAACCCAGAGCCAGAGGGAGACTCATGCTAAGAAGAATGCTCCAGCTAAGTTTATTAGCTCTCGAGCAAAAAGGAGTACCGAGCAGGCAGAGATTAGAAGTGAAGTATCCAGCAGCTCTTCACTCTTTGAGATACTGAGGCGTTCTTCCATGCTAAAAGGTAATGATACTCAAGATAACAGGGTTGATCACCATGCTGTGTTTGCTGCATTTAAACCTGTGAAGAAACGGATAAAGACTGAGGGAAGATCTTAACGAGAAGCTGGAGATCAATATTTTTCTTTTTCTGGCCTGTTTCAGCAGTGGCATTTGTGTCTTTGCAGGAAGACGTACATTTGTGTTAGGCACTTAGGCTTGTCGGATTCATATCATTGTATGTGGTACTGTATCTTTGACTTCTCAGTTGCTATACCTGACAAATCAATCATCTGGAAGCAGGATCTCTGGCACCTATTCAGCTGATAATCTAATCAATCTTTAGTCTTATTCACACACTATACGAGTGGGTTCAGAAATGCAGTTATCACCTCATCATAAACGAAATCAGCTGCCATAAAAACTTTCTGATATCATCAGCCTTTGGGGTGGATTTTTCATCAGTAGCTATAACATTTTCGGAGCAGAGATAACTTAAAAACTTACAAACAGCAAAAGGTTAGGTCCTGTTGTGTGAGCATCTTTTGTCCATGAGAAGTGAGGTTCTTATCCTTTCAGGGGCAATTCCTCATCCTTTCCCGGATTGGGATGGTTTTTACTTTCTACCCCTTTTTCACACCATTTGTGTGAGGTTATGATGAACTAATATTACTATACCTATATGATGCATGGAAGATCCCATAAATTTTAAATTGTAGTAATCATTATAGAAATCACAATAGCAAGCATTTCATAGACAATTTTACACTTACAGTTACAAATTAAAAAATATAGTTGCCGCCACTATTATTTGTTTTGTAATTTGACAGTAAAACATAACATAAAACTTGACACACACTATAAAAGATTTAAAAAAATTTCACATATCATAATATTAAAGGAAACATAATCTTATTTCCAAAAAATTGATAATACAGACTTGGATTTCTGTATTCTGAAAATTAAACGCAATTTGATAAATTTTCAAATATGATAATAAGAACATGTGTTATAGGGACGATAATTTTATTCTTGTTAATTGCTAATACTGGCTTGTACTCTTATGCTTTAAAAATTTAAACTAAGTTGGTACCTTTTAGTGCTAATTTGTTGGTGGTATTATTTTGTATATATGGGATTTATAACCATGATTGTATTGTGTCTACGATCTCTATTATTCTATGTTTATGTTTATATTATGTTCAAAGAGAGGAAAAAATAATCATAATGAAAAATCAAATATCTTTTACTATGTCTTCATAATAATAATTGTGTCTTCATAATAAATAAGATATATAATATGAGTAAGTGACAATATGTATCATCATAATATTCTATATTGGTTCCCAATTTTTGGGGAAAGATTATAAACTAAACATGCACAATAGATTGTTTGTAATTGCTACATTTATTTTACTATAATATAATGTACTATTTTTGGAAATATTAGGAGTGTTATTAGTAATATAATACAACAATTGAACATTACGTTTTTTTTTTCTTGTAAATAAAGTATTCCGAATTGTAACTAACTTTGCAAAATCTTTTTCTCCAAAAGAAAATATTGCATGCATAACTGATTAACTTGTGTTTTTAAAACTTTTAAATTTAAAAATTATAAATTATTTTTGAATTTTTGTAGAATGACGTTTGTCAAAAATTGAGGAATGTTTGTTTTACACACGAAGATACACACATGTCAAATAAGAAGTGGGGGTGTTAGTGAGAAATGAGAGATAAGAAGTTGTAATCTCCGGCCATATATACATATCTAAGACACCAAATTTGGCCACATCATCGCCCTTATCCCACCCCCACCCCCATCCCACCTGTCGACGATGTTCATGAACAGAGGCCGACTACCCACACCTAACCATCACCGTCCGTCCCCCTCGTTCCCGTCGAAAAATTCAGCGAAAAATTCGTTCAGTTGCTGGATTTAACACGCCACGCAACCAAACGCTTCCCGCGCTGTTCAAACTCACCGGATATGTCAAGACTTTCTTGGTTTAGATTCAAACTCACTCGAGAGTCGCTGGATTAGACACACCATCCGACCATGCATTACCCAGGATTGGGCTATATGTCACCACAAAGATCACCGGTGAACATTGTTCTCCTCAAACCATCACAACAATCACCAAACTGCAACAGATTTACTGGAAGACATCATTCTTTCCCTTCGCAAGGTTGATAGGTCCCTTAACCTTAT
>JACYFF010031267.1:57038-76422 GCA_017589665.1 Selenicereus undatus
TAGGACTGCAGAGACCTAGTAACACTCGTTGGGGATCTCATTTTAAAACATTTGTGAATCTTATTGTCATGTTTGCTCCAATTGTTGATGTCATTGATGCTCTTGCAATAGATACAGATTCTGATGATAGTGCTAGAGGTCAAGCTATTTTGGATGATATTCAGACATATGACTTTGCTTTTTTATTACATCTTATGAAATTGGTGTTAGGCATTACAAATGCATTGAGTCAGGCATTGTAAAGAAGGGATCAAGATATTGTAAATGCTTTATCACTAGTTGGTACAACTAAGCAGCAATTACAACGCTCAAGGGATCATGGATGGGATGCTTTGATTGATGATGTTAAGTCATTTTGTCTGAAACATGACATTGAGATTCCTACTATGGAGGATTTTGCTCCACTTCGTGCTCGGGGAAAGTCTCAACGTAGACTTTCTTCGGTGACAAATGAACATTACTATCGTGTTGATGTGTTCTACTCGATTCTTGATATGCAAATGCAAGAACTTAATAGTCTCTTTACTAAGGCAAGCACTGATTTGCTACTTGGTTTGTCTTGTTTGAGCCCTACTGACTCATTTTCTAGCTTTGACAAGGACAAGATACTTAGGATGGCTTGACTGTATCCAAATGATTTTGATGAATTAGGCATTGAGGCCCTTGGTTTTGAGTTGGGCACTTACATTGATAACATGCGTGATGATGAGAGATTCTCTAACTTGAATGGACTTGGTGAGCTCTCTACAAGGATGATTAAAAAAAAAAGCATTTTAGCTTTCCCCACATGTAGTTATTGTTGAAGTTGGCATTGATTCCACCAGTTTCTACAGCAACAGTTAAAAGAGTGTTCGCTTTGATAAAGTATATCAAGACCAACTTGTGCAAGTGAATCTCAGATGAGTTTTTGAATTATACTGTTATTACTTACTTTGAGGATGATTTGTTTGAAAGCTTATCTACTGATGATATTTTGCATCGCTTTCAAAATATGAGGTCTCGTCATGGACAATTAGATTAGATGTAATGTAATCGTTGTTTAGTTTCAGTTTATGACTATTGTTGAATTTTATATTGTGTGCTGTTAATTCCGACACCCGCATCTGAATTTCCTGGCTTCACCACTGTCTCTTACCAATATTACGTGTTTGTATTCCACCCATTGCAATACTATCAAGAATACCTTGATAAAGGTGAGCTCTGATTTCTTCTTGTTTATTCCTGAAGTAATCTAATCTAGTTGTTTCCAATTTAATATACATGTCAACCACACATTGTTGAAGGAGACACTTTGAGTGTAATAGGACTGACGTCATTTTGGGTCTTATTTGTAGTTTATAGCAATAATATTCTCTACAAGAAATGGTTTTCCTTTTTTTACTCGTTCGTCTTCCTTTTCGTAAAACTACAAAATCAGCCAAAAAAGCCAAAAAAGTATTACATAAAAATATGACAGGTTATGGAATAATTTTCTAATCTATGGAGGCATTTAAATTTGATGTGCACACCTTCTTGCTCTTTTTTAAGAAGTTCTTCAACAGGCATTATTTTATTAATATCCGCTATGAATTCATTACAGACTGACTTTCCTTGATAAATTTCTTTTCTTTCAATGCCCTCGTGCTAACCGATATCTCCATATGGAAATAATAAAGGATATTGTAAAGGTTCATAACAACCATAATAATATCGAACTTTGTAACTGTAACCAGCATGACTATAAACAATAATATCCCTATCTTTTCTTTCTCCACCGTCATTTTCAAGCCATATTGTGGCTACTTGGGAAGTTGCAGGGCAATTATAAACTCGTTGATCCAAACCCGGATCTTCTCTAATAATAATTTTGCAAGCTTGCACTTCAGGAATGTTCTTTAACGTGCGAAAGAAGGAAGCATATGGATTTACTTGTAGAATGTCTATGAGCCTTTCAAGTATGTTACAATGGAGCTTATGTGATAGATTCTTACGATTTTGAATTTCATGCTCAGTATAAAAAAAGTACAACTGCAAGTAGGAAGGTTGTTCATCATTAGGTAATAGTTAGTTAATAAAATGGTATACTTGTCCTTGAACTCTAAATGTATATATTCCTTTATTACGTTTGCACAATGATTTGTCATACTTGACTCCAAACGATGTGAAAGCAAATTTATTATTATAAGTTCGTATATAAGTTTGAAATTGTTTTGCATCTTTACAAGTTGATGTATATAAATGGTACAGCTCATCAGGTACATTGCTCAATACTAATGAAATTTATCCATCACAGCAACAAAATCCTTTAGGTTCAGAATAGAACTTTATGGCTCCACAATACTGACATAATTTACTTGGAGGCAATATGCTGCCTGGTTGTTGAATATTTTTTATAGGGTTGTTTAGATTATTAGTGATGGTTTTATGTTTATAATCTGTACAGGCTAAGAAACTTAATTTTAAGCAACCGATCGTTTATAATTATCAAATGAGATGTGTGTATGTATGCTTTAAAATAAGTAGTATATGGTACCTTTCTTAATGTTACTTTTTGATACGGAATGATAGTTATCATGTTGATATGACGTCGATCCTAATACAAAAGGGCAACTTTAAATACAGAAGACAAACTAATATCACCTCTAGTTAAAAACCTTCTATTTTGCGGAGATTTCTACCTTTTCAAAAGAATTGTAGATTGGAATATATGCTTTCCCCTTATTTGCTACAGTTTGTAAACGTGTTGTGTCCACTGAACCACAGTAATTACCAAATAATGTCATGAAGAAGAAGGTAGTTAGATAGTTACAGAATTGTTTAAGGTGTATCACCTTGAGGATCTTGTATGCATATTGTGGAGCTCCATTTTCGCTTATTTGTTAACAAATTGGGTTGTATTTAGTTGCACTGAGTATTCTTCCGCTATTGATTGGTCTATGTCATTTATTAGCAGCTTGTTCTTTTTTTTTGTATATGCTTCTCTTTGTTTTTTATGCATTTCTTCTTTTTTATACAAAGGTAATGTAGAGTACAATCTTCTTCTTTTCTCATTTGGCTGTATACATGCTGAAGGACTCATCTTATGCCCTCTACCATTGAACGTACCTAATAAAAAATACATGTAGCATGTAGAAGAATTATTAAGACTAAGCAAAATTTGAGATCATTTTGAATCATTATTTTATATATATGACCTTTCAGATAGATAATATCTAGTACCTTTCTCAATATTAATTTTTGATAGACTGTCATAGTTTTTTCGTGGAGATGACGTTGAACCTGACAACTCAAAAAGGTTTTTAAGTATAGACAAACTAAAATTAGTGATATTTAATTGCTTTGAATTTTGTGGATGGTTTGTGAATACCTTTTTCAAAGGAACTGAAAATTGAAACAGTTGCTTTCCCTCTATTTACTTCAATTTGAAAATTCCTAGTGTCTATTCAATAATATTAATAACTGATTAGGAAATAAACAAGAGAAGCTAAAATCACTTGTAGTTAAAGGTCTTCAAATTTGTAATGATTTGTATCTACCTTCTTCAAAGGGGCTGCATATTGAAATAGATGTTTTCCTATTCCTTGCCTCAATTTGAGAACGCTTTGTGTCTAAAGTGCAATGTTAGTAGACTTGGCAAATGGGTCATTTGGTTTGGGTACGGGTCGGGTCAAGTTTGGGTCAGGTCATGTTCGGGTTAAGTGACATTTCGGGTTGTTTTGGTTTGAGTCGGGTATGGTTCGGGTCGGGTCGATTTCGGATGAACCAATTTTTGGTGAAATACGCTCGTCATGCCAAAACAAGCAACTTTGTTAAAAGTTTCGGGTCGGGTATGGTTCGAGTCCGGTCAATTCGGGTTTCGGGTCCACTTTCGGGTGAGCATATTTCAGGTGTTGGCTCGGGTATAGGTTCGGGTCATTCGGTTCGGGTTTCGGGTCTCGGGTCAATTTTGCCAAGTCTAAATGTTAGTGATCAAATTAGGCCATCAACCACAAGGGAATCAAATATTTATACACAAAATGATTAAGGTTCATCACCTCAAACATCTTGTATACGAACCGTTGATCTTGTTTTTTGTTTATCTATCAACAAATGGGTTCTATTTGATTAAATTGAACATTGTTTAGTTATTGGTCGATGTAGGTTATTTACTAACAAACTAATCTTCTTTCTGTGATATGCCTCCCATTGTTTTTTACATATTTCTTCTTTTTTATGCAACGATAGTGTAGAATACCCACTTCCTTTTTTCTGATTAGTTTGTATTGTCCCAAATGAAGGTTGTTGAGCAGCCATTCTTTTTTCTTTATAAGCTTGTCTTTTCTTGGCACATATCTCTTCCTTTTTATCATCAGATAATGCAACATAGCAAATTCTCTTTTTAAACATCTTCATATGTGCGATGTCTTTACTTGGTGATATATTATGCTCCATTGAGCATGTAGTTGTGTCTTATCTTAACTATATGTTGCCACCTTTTGGTGAAAAGAAGTTTTCCTAATCAATTTTAGAAAACTTAATCACTATTATCTTTATTTACCCCCTAATCACGACACTATTTTCATTAACGCTAATATGTCCATGTAATTGGAAGACAAACCATGAAAATACACAAATTACGCAACTAAAACTAACACAAGTAAAAACAGAAATTTGTACAAAAATCGAATAAACAAACTAATCATTGAGCACATGTAAATGTATAGAAGATACGATTAATAAAATAGGGGATAAGCAACAGCTAAGGCTCATAGATATACGCAATTGTAAAAAAGAATAGGTGAAAGACTTACTTGGTATTTATATCTTTAGAAAAACCCAGAAAATCTTCCTCAAACTATAGTCTTGCCTTTCGCTACATGATAATTGAGTAATAGATCAAATCAATCTTGAATTTTGCAAAACTAACATAAGAAGGAAACACAACCCAAAAGAAATATATTATCCAACTTTTTTTCTACCTCGCTTAAAATGCAAATAATAAGAAAAATCCAAGAATAGAAGTAGCAGAAAAGGACAATTCCAAGTTGTCCAAAGTTTCCAATACCTCATACATTGGATTTAAATTTGTCAGTGTCCTCGATTGGTTGTTGGTTAAACACTTATGCAACAAGGAAAATAAAAATGTCGTAAATTTATGTTGAAACAAGTTTCCTTCAAAAAACATCTTGAATTTTAAGCTCAACAATTTTACCTTTTAACAAAATTGCATGAGGTAGTATTGTCTTTCCTAGACAGTTTTTTACTGCATGGCTAGTAGTAGTAACGCAACAACGACTGCTCACTGACGATAGGGTTGCTACGCTATTTCAGGTCCAAAGAAAATTCCTTCCCCCACCCCAATTACTTAAGGAAAGCCAAAGGATGCAAAGCAATACAAACATTACAAAGGCTTAGCATAAACAATGTAACATAACACATTGTAAATCGACAAACTCTTGTAACTTGATTTAGTGCTAAATTATTCATGTAAGCTTAACTCTTGTTTGGCAAAGAATGAGCTTTTGTGCTTCAAAAGATAGATTAGAAAATGGAGTGCCAAATGATCCATGATGTTGGCTTGTTATACTCTGACCTTATCTGATCAAGAAAGGTAATGTTAGCACATTTTTCTAACTCCTTGTTGACCTTTGAGTGAACCCAGCCTGATTCTTCACTTGGTTACTCTACTAACGTTCAAATCCCTACATTATATTGCATTGCTTTTGTGGCTTATCCAAGCAACCCTAACACCCCCCGAAAAAAAACAAGGGGCTAAGATTGAATTCTGAAGACACCTACGACTTATCTCTTTGCAAATTCTGTTCTGGTTCTTTTAAAACTAAAGACACTATTTCCTCAGCCATGTTAATTGAAGTTGAGAAAGTTAAATGCAAATCCTTGTGATGGGTCCCCTCAAAACTTGTTAGTAAATAAACACTAAATTCCAGTACAATTCAAAAATTTGGTTGCCAACAACTTGCAAATATTATTGTAATATTTGAGAGTGAGTTTTCTGGTAATTCAACAACTCTTCCCAGAAACAGAGCATGGACAGGGGGAGAAAGGAAATTGAAAGGGAGAGGAATGCTATTCTAATCTATCATTTAGCAAAACCCTTGGATTTGTCCATGATGGCCTTGTTAAGTGCAGGAGACAACTGAAGAGAGGTTTAAATATTTATAATTTTATCAATGGCCTTTGAAGTTGAGGACTCTTAACAAACAAGCCCCATTAGCAAAGAATAGACCATAATAGAGTCCCTAATTAATAGAATCAGTCAAAAATTAGAGGATTTAACAAACAAATCCACAACCCCTAAATTTCAAAAATAAAACCAAAAACCAAAAACCAAACAGCCATACCTAAATAATTTGCAAACCATCATAAGAAATTGAATCAGAAATAAACAAACTCTCAGATAGATTTTGTAAATGGAGAGAAAAGAAAGAGGAGAAATGTAACACCCCTAGCCCCCTAGGGCCAAAAGTATTACATTTTCTTAACTTTCTACTTAAATTTCAGGGCGAAACGGACAGAGTTTCCCCTAAAAACTGACCGTTTCCAGGCTAAAAGCCTTACAATAACCCTGCAATCAACGGAAGCATAAATATTTTAAAACAAGCTCAACGGCTACACGCCGGAGTTCATAACTCAACGAGCAAATCGCTCGGAGTACATCAAACAAAATAATTCATTAATACAGGAGAAGTGAAAGATACAACTCAACGGTTCACACAGCCAGAGTACTGGGGTTTACATCCCAAAATGCAAATGATTTCAACTGAAAGGACAACTAACTAATAAGATGGATGGCACACATGGCCGTACAGAGCGACTCCTAAATCGAGTACGCTACATGAACCAGAATACTTGTTTACAAACATTTACAATTCTAGAAATACATTACATGACTTCATTGAACACGTAAAATCCCTTCAATAGGCACACATGACACCTTACAAGCAAGAATATATTCCATCTTGACATAAGTGATTGGGCTTCTACTTGTCATAATGCCAACCTAGGGAAAAAGGGGAAAGAGTAATGGGATGAGAAGCCACATGCTCAGTGAGTATTCCCCGACCCCTTAAAACCAAAACCGTTGCAGGCAATAATACACATAATAGTCACATATCACATATTCATACTTTACTATCATATTAGGCATTCTTAAGTCCTCTAGGAAGGATCACTATCTATGAACTTCATTTTAGCCGTTCAAACTCATCTTTAAGCCCCTGAATTCCTTGACTAACAAGCACTTAAACACATAAGCAAGCATCGAAGGCTAAGCATAGAAACTTTCTTTCATAGCTTAAGCATAGGGATCTTTGTTTTTCATAAACATAACTACTTAGCATTCCATTCAAACTATGTATGAAACCTCATTCACATGATATGCACTAGACACACACACATTTTAAGTCTCATTCAAATCTCATTCATAGGATATGCATGAAATATGCTCATAAGGCTTTCTTTTTCATAATCGTATCTTACTTAGTTTCTCATTCATAAGTTATACTTGGAATATGCACATAACGCTTTATTTTCATCAACATACTTTACTTAGATCTCATTCATATGATATGCATAAGTCATGCACAGGAAGCTTTCTTTCTTTTTATTGAAAAAGCTTCATTTAGCCTCTTGAGGCACATCAAAAGTCTTTTCTTAGCCTCTTGAGGCTCATATTCTTTAAAAGAAATCTCTTCATATTGGCCTTTCAAGACCCTTATAAGTTTTTCATTTAATCTGGCCTCTTGATAGCCGTTAAGACTTTCTTTCTTTCTGAAATACTTTAAAACGCCGGCTGTTTTCTTACTCATTAGGAAAGTAATTTGGGCATAAGATCATCATAAAGTGCTGGTTGGGAGAGATCTATACTCAATCCCAGTGAGGTTAACTCACACTAAGCTCTTAATCCCGGGATGACAACTAACTTTTGGACCTTAATCCTCGTCAGGGTCTCTAAGGATTACTCCCTAGGCTAGGGATTCCCCCATTCAAGCAGGTTCACTCCTACCTATTGTCCCTAAGCACTTATCTTAGCCATTTAAAGCATCTGGTCATAACGACTAGTAACTTTGTTGTTTCTTCTGGTAAAATCATTTACCATACAACTTACACCTTTGTAAAACATTTTAGGGATTCCCCCGTTCAAGTAGGTTGTAACAACCCAATCCTAATACATCTTAATCATTTCGTTTTGAATTACTCATAGTTTAGTAAAGTCGAGCGCATGCATTTCAATCGGACCATTTGAGATTTAACAGTGTTGCAGGGCTTAAGCGATGATATGGCCTCCAAATAAAGTTTTGCAATGCTATTTATGCTATTATTTTATATCCTATGAATATATATATATATATATATATATATATATATATATATGTATATATATATAAGACAAGAATAATTACACATTTGCTTAAAAAAATAAAAACAAAAATAAAATAATTTTGATGAGAAACATTATTCAAGCCAATTCCTAGCATTTCCATACAAGAGCTCGATCTACAAAAATAAAAATTATAAAATGATATAATTTAAATTTAAGAAAAAAAATTACATAAAATACAATAAATAAAAGAAAAGTAGAATAATTGAATTAAACGTATTAGTTAGAAAATGGGAAGGAGATTATTATTGGATTTATGTTGAGTTAGTCCAAACCAAGGCCCAAACTACCTTGTATTAGCTTTTCAAGAGGTGGAAAAAAGAAAAGGAGAAAGAAACTTGTGGATATATGTCGGTGGGCTAGGAGGAAAAGAGCATATTTTTTTATTTATGTTACTAAGCAAAGTCTAAAGAGGAAATTCACTACCTTCATTCCACCGAGACCCATTATCACCATCACCTATTCCCTCCCACTCAACTCAGCCTTAGCACGTCATAGCAGCCATCCAACCATCACTATTGCACGGCAGCTTCACCCACCTTGCCCTGCTCAGACCAACCCCCCCCCAAAGCAGCCCACCGCTCCTCTGCCCCAGCCACGCAACTGGGCTTGTCTGCTACAGGGCCGCCGCGTGGCCTTTGTCAGTCGTCGGCCGTGTCGGAGCTCAACCGCACCCCCACCGACCCTTTTTCTTGAATTGTTTTTGGGTATTGGCAAGGTTATTCTCAAGACTCCCATCAATTATTTTCTTTATTTACTTCTTGATTTAGTTAAGAATTATGTCTATTAGCATTAGATAAAAGTACTTTGCTGCAAGTTTGAAAGTTTCAATGGTGAAATTTGGAAATGGGAAGACATGGATGTTATGGGTACTCATGGAAAAAAAGGAGGCTTTGGATTTGGATTGTGTTTGTGGGAATGAATGTTTAAATGACTTAATTAAGTTGAAATTAGAAGACCTTTGAGGTGAATTTAATGAAATTGAAGATTGGTGTATGAATATGACATCTTGGCCGTTAAAGGGTTGAGGAGGAAGAAGAGAGACTTAGAGTATTTGAAATGGGAAGATGAGAGTGAAAAATGGCAGAATTCATTCGACTGTTCTAATTTATGGGAATTATTGGGGTGTCCAAAAATCCGCAAAATTTTACTGCAGGATCTATGTAGTATTTGGGATTTTTTTGAAAAACTTCATGAATTTTGGAGGTGTATCCTATGAGATATGAAGTTTTAAAGGAAATTGCCCTGTTTTGGTGTGTGAATTCAGCCATTGTTTCAGATTCTGGGAAGGCTAGGCTTGAAGGAAAATTGTAAGAGTTTTACTGTGCATTAATCATAATATTTGGCAATTTCCTGTAATGTTTCGTGAATTTTGGAGGTGTATTTTGTGAATTGTGAATTTCTAAGTGAAAAGGTTATTCCAAAAGAAAGTTGGAGTTGACAATTGAAGTTGGGCTACGTACTAGAGATGGGAGAGTTATAAGGTGTGAATTTAAGGTGAGAATGATAATTTTGGGGCTTGATGGCTAGTTACAGTTGTGGGTGTTCAAGAAAGATTGAGTTTGGCTGGAGATTGTGAAATAAATTTATATAAATTAAATTACATTGCAAATTTAAAGGATTTTGTTGAATGTTGGATGGGCGTTAAAGATTGTGTGTACATTGTGAGTTTTGCAAAGAAGTAAGGTTGTATGCGTGGAGTTGAATGATTGCCAATTTGCCATGAAATTTATTTTACACTAATACCCTTTTTATTTACCGTATTGGTAATAGAGCTAAACTTCTAAACCAATCAAGTTAGCTTAACTCTTTCTTTATTAAGTTACTAATTCAACAATGAAATCAATAATAAAAATAAGAAAGGCTATTTATAATTTACTAATATTAGAAAACCAATTTGAAGCAGAAGTGAGGTCACTTCCGTCGTCGTTGAGCTGTAAACAATGTTTTTCATGACAAAGTGAGAGACTTTAAATTCAGGTACGTTTACTGTCGGTGCCTTTCAAAATTTGATATCTTTTTGTAAATATCAAAATCTCATAATACACAGTTATTTAATGAACAATTTTCAAGCATTGTTTTGCCACATAATCAAGTGGACCCACCAGTTATCAATCATCAGGGCTTACGCCCCTCAATTCACCCCCGCGCCCTCAAGTCAGGCTATTCGATCGGCTTGGCAGGTGTACACCTATTCAATGATCGCAAGATGTAAATATGAGCTCATCAGTTTGGGTTCCACTTTCAGATAATAATCGACAACAGTTTTATTATGATTCTCTCTCTACCTAGTTTCGAACTAAAATGAATTGAAATGAGCGCGCTCACTGAAAAATGAGTTTTTATGTTCTTTACAGTATAGGGGTAAATGTATTAGGCTTCAGCTTACTATTTGAATATTTTTGTGTTTTATGTTTTCGGCAAATAAATTATGAAGTCCTTACTTGGCTACACTAAAGAGGCCGAAGACAGTCAATGAAGTCTAAACAAGCTCACAATATCATTTCATAAGGCCAAGGTCCATTGGAATGTGAGCTTTGTGGATTTCTGAGCTTTCACTTGAGTTCGGGAGTGTACTAATGGATTCCGGTTGGTTTTTCATGTAAGCAAAAGTGCGTTATATTATTTAGCAAATTATTAAGCCTCGTCCTTTATAGGATGGCGGTAACATCCCAGTCACAACCCGTTTGTTGAGTAATCTCTAATGATCAATTAATTAATGCTGATATGGAGATTAAGAGTTGGGGCGTTACAGTTGTGGTGTCAGAGCCAAGATTTTAAGGTCACTGCGAGCTATAGGTTGTCTATAAGTTGTGTTTGACTTGTGGAATGTGTGGTTGATTTTGAGCTCATAAGCATGAGTGCATATGAGGATATTCAGACATCATTTACCTTGTCCCCAACCTTGATGTTGTGGTCACGATCTATTTAGGCAACACCGTGGGACTCCATCTCAAACAAAGCAGAGGAAGGAAGCACTTAGTTGTCTCCTACTGATGTACATGTCATACGAGCTCCGAGGCTCATAGCAATAACTTTGTGAAGGTTGGATTACCAGTTAGTTTAATGAGGATGACATGAATTGAGGTGTCACTTGCCTTCATAAGCGATTCTTGCGGTATTAAATCATCTCTAATCTTTTATTCAAGGGAAATGTGGTCTATTAGAGTAGGCGATAAAGTTGGACCAATATAATGAAAAATTATTTTCTAATGAATGTGCACAAGGTCTATGACACTCTTATAATTGATTCTCAATCGACATTCGATTCGTCATTCAATTCGAGGGATTATATAGTGCCATCCAGATAGGCTAAAGTATGTTGGTAGATGTCATATGGGTCACTCTGAAAAAGGTAAGGGATACCGTGGGGGTAGTCATTGCTTAATCTCAAAATTATGCACACTTAAGTGGGTTATTGTAAGCTAAACATAGGTACAAGACACTACATATTAAGCAAGGTTCGTGACTATGTATGTTGGAAAAGGAAAAGGATCTTTATATGAGAGTTTTGAGCATATATCATGATTTTGGGGTCATCGAAAAGAACGAATCATGTCCTATTTGAGATAAGAGGTTTCTTTCTTTTGAATTGCCTTGCAGGTATGACACTCAGATGAAGCCTTACTCTTGATCCATAGATTTAAAGTCCCTGTTGTTAGTCCACACTAGATCATTTAGGTCACAAATGTTAGGGGCGTAAATGAATCCTTATCCTTTACACCACAATTTAGTATAAGTAGTTAGTTTATCTTGCATAGAAATCATAGGTAGCCAGACAAATCCTTTTAACACCTTTGTGTTTGGCTACTAATCATAGTTTGTACTTCTAGAGCATGCAATAGTTATTTCTTAGAATAATTTGCTATCGCTCCTCTCTAGAAGTTCCACATCATGTGCTACGAGGGAATGTATAAGTGGTACGAGTCTATATTGGTAACAAGGTCAAGGAGATCAAAATGATGTTTATTCCAGTTTTGGTGATCCTGTGTTGAGTCTCAATCCTAAATAATGCAAGGGTCACTTTGAGGACTAATTGTAACGGTAATAGAATGTTCCCACAGGAAGTCCTCTTTATTAAAAAAATCAAAATCAAGATAAATTATTGTCAGAAGTAAATAAGTATTGGGCTGCCAGGAAAATTGAAGGATTATTAGGTAGGTATAAGGACACTCTTTTAATTAGTGGGGAAAAAAGGATATGAGTAGTTTATGAAGACATTGTTTTGAGGTCTTATTATGAATTGTATCCAAGGGTTACAATCAGGCTACATATCATATCATACGGTCGTACGATGTAGTAGTGATGATGATTATAATATAAGGGATGCTGAAACCAGGAGGAATAAAGGTAGTCTCACCACATGTAGAGGTGGAGACTAGTAAAATATATTGCCTTACCCCGTAGAAAGGCTACAGTACTTAGCCCCAATGATATAGAAGTGTTTATGTGATTCTTTATGCTTTCCATTGAAGGCTTACTTGGACTATCAAAGACGAAATGATGATATCAATGTCTCACTTTGGGATTTAGAATCAAAAGAATGCAGAATGATTGAAGAGTTATGTGGCTGATTTTTCTTTTATATATAAAAAAAGGGTTAATTGATTATAGATTTTTTCCCCCTCCTTAGTTAAACACATGAAACCCATGTAATTCGAGGTATCTTTGTCTACATATGCATAAGCCTATCTTTGTCTACATACGCATAAGCCTAAACCACTAAGTGGTCAACTCATAACTAGTTGTGATTTGATATCATTTTTTGTTCCCAACCAAGCCTTATGGGTGCTAACAAAACTTATTAGCAATCTTTCACACACCTCTTCTCATTACTCCAAATTGCGTCATATGAGTCTCCATTCTCTTCCGCTCAGTACACCTTGTTACTTCTTAAATATTCTATCCTCCTGTAAATTGTTGCGACTAATGTACGAATTTATCGTATTAATTTATTAATGACTTATTAGTATTCACTTATTCATATACTTTATCAGTCAACAAACATGAACTGAATCCAAATTCCTACAGCTAATTAGCACATGACAGTCGATATTGACTTTTGGTAGGAATTTTCCAATCGAAACCATTAGCCATTCTTTAGTGATTCTAAGGTCTAAACTACAAATTTAAGACACTTCTAAACCACCCCCTCCAAAAAAAAAGAAAAAAAAAAGAAACTCTTGTGTGAAATCCCCTTATTTTCTTGGCAACCATGATTCCCTTTGTTAAACTTTTTGTTTTTTTTTTTTCCGATTAGATGCCTTTTATGAGTATTGAGTAAAGTTCTTGCCTACAAGATTTTCAATCTTACTTATTGTATGTTACACATTGGGTTTGGAATCCTTGTAACCTCGCACCCTAGCAAAAGAGCATCTAAAATCTTCTTCAGAATCAGATCTTTCATTCGACTCATTCTCCCAATGATTCTAGATAATTATTGGTCAATTCACAAGTCATAGTTGTTTACAGTCCTTTGATCGCTAAACATGTTTTCGTAATTTTCTTATGATGATTTATCCTGACATTTCTATACATTTGTAATTTTATTAAACTGTAAACCTATAGTCTGACTTGGAATTTATGGTATTCATTCTAACTACTTTTGTCCTGGAGGATGCCTTTAATAACTTATTTCTGAAGTCCCATGGGTTGTTTAATCCGCATTGAAATATTTATACTCAACTAACAACTTGGTCTCTTGATGAAGCTGTTGCTCGGGAAGTTTTACTCGGAAATTTTACGTGTAATATTCCTTATTGCTTATTGTCTTTCAAAGCCATGGTGATTTTTACTTGCAAATCTACACTTGTTGCATTTAGGTAGTAATCGATATTGAGTATATTTAGTTCATATTCCCTCTTTAGGTTTTCTTGCTCAATGCTACTTTTGTTCAACCATCCTGAACCTATTATTCTAATGAATGTATTTACTTCGTCTTTATTTTAATCATTGGATTCAATCTCTATCCGTCCCTTTTGACCAATCGGAAGTTTCTTGACTTGGAATTTCAGTTGCTCATTTTAATTGTTTTCCATCTCTCACATATCTTTTCCTATGAAATACCCTTGGATATTTATTTAGAATTTCCAAATCAAGATAGATAATGTCAGTGCTAGGTATTGCATACTAGAAATTACTTGTGCAATCCCTATCATGCTACTTCACGTCTGAAACTCTACTTATGGTAACACGTACTTGGATATACCCTTGTTGGGTCTAGGTAGGAGGAAATCACGAACGAGCATTGTCTTCTACTTTGGAATATCTTGATGCTAGATCATCAAGCAGTGTCTTGGACTTATAAAAATAATGCTAAGGAATTATTTTGATGTCAATAATGCCATACTTTTGCTCCATAGAACTAATAGTCAAAAGGTTTAAGTGAGGGAGGTATATTCATTAACTCAATGGGTGATGGGACATAAAATTGAGACAAAGAGGTCATGGACCCTACAGAAGCTGGTACATAAATTGGGATTCATTATGGGCTATATTCATTAACTCAATGGGCAATGAAAGTATGTGAGAAGTTGGGAGGTTTATATCCTAAGGATACTTCTTTAATTCAATCTTCAAGTTTGGATGAAGTCAGGGAGATTAGTAATTTTCAATTGGAGTGTAGAATTTACTGATCCTTTACATAGGTATCCTTGGGTTCTAACTCATTGATTTGTTTCTTTGGTATAAGCAGAGCCTATGCTTACAACAAATTGAAGAGAACGCGTAGAAGTGAAGCCCTTAGGGTAGGCATTGAACATTGTTAGGTGAATTAAAGAGTTGAATGTATGCACATAAAGGAAAACTGAGCATTATGTGACATGTCATTTGCTAAGATTCGAGTTAAGCTTGATGTAACAAAGGCACTTTTATGGTTAAGCCAACAGGTTATCCATATTATGCAAGGGTTGTTAGGTGGATCGAAGCATGGGACTAAATTGTAGGGCATATATTAAGAGTTTGTATACTTGGGGTAGAAACAATGAGAGGGCTGTGTGGTTCTTATGGGTTTTCTCGTAATGATAGTTAATTTGTTACCACTACAATGACCAATTGCCACTATAGTGACTTGCTCGAAACTATACATAGTAGGACGTGAGAAATTTCGTATTTAGGGATGATGAGTCAAGTTATCAATATTAAGCTATGAAAGAATGACACAGATTTACAGTAACAGGGAAATCATTCGAATTTTGAGTGGACGATAAAATATTTTAAAAGGATTATAAGAATCCAACGTCAAGGAAAAAGGGAGTCTGTGCTTAGTTTTCCTCAAAAATTAAACCTTATACCTTACAGCGTAGTTTGCTAGCGAAGGTTGAGCATATCTGTAACGCCCCCAAATTAAACATGTTTCACTGCTTATATTTTCCTTAATAAATCCCTTAATTATAATATAGACAACCCAATGATAGGGGCATTACCATTGTCCAAAGGGACAAGGCTTGAAACATGAGTGCTATAAATAACACAGTTAAGGATAGGTTCAATCATACACATACACACTTGATCAATTCATGGATAATCAACTGTTAACCAACATAAGGTTTTTACACTATAGTAAAAATAATTCATCATGTAATCTGCATCTCCATCCACTGAAGATTTCAATATACAGCTCTAAAAATATGCATACACTATACCAGTGTTGATCCATCCAGATTCCCTTGCTCAACTTATTCTCTTCCGCTGGTGTACTAGCATGAAGACGATTCTTTGAGGATTTGCCTAAAACAAAACATGAAAAACATTTCGAATTGTGAGCCGAAGCTCAGTACATGCATTCCTGTATTGTTAATTGATCATTGAAACACTGGCTGGGCCCGCTTTGCAATTCATTTTAAGTTAAAATAGTGAATGAGATGAATGTAAAACTGCATTGCTGGTTATTATCTGATAGTAAACCCCTTGATACTGTTACGTTCTATAAACAGGTGTACACCTGCCAAGCCGATCAGGGGACCTGGCCTGAAGCTGCGCAGGTAACTAAAGGGAAAATGCCCTATAGATGATAACTGACTGGGTCACCAATTAAATGATAAATCACTATGTAAACTAATTCATTGATGTACTTACCGAAACATGATAACTTTGATAAATACACTCTGATTTCTAAAGATACAGACAATGAACGTACCTGAAGTCTTTAAAATGATATTTCACTTGATAATACTTATGCACAATGGAAATGATAAACTAGGCCCCGATTTTGCTAATAAAATGTAATTATAGGTAAATGCAGTTAGTAAACAATATTAAAGATACAGACAATGAACGTACCTGAAGTCTTTAAAATGATATTTCATTTGATAATACTTATGCACAATGGAAATGATAAACTAGGCCCCGATTCTGCTAATGAAATGTAATTATAGGTAAATGCAGTTAGTAAACAATATTTACTCCCGGAATTTGTAACTTTAATGGAAATTGATTAATTAAAAGGCTTCCACAATTTCAATAATTCAATATAAGATAAGTTACAACAAAATGATTTGAAAAATAAATCAATTAGGGTTGTTGAACTTGAAATACAACAAACTGAAACAAAATAGACCAAATTAGAATGATTGAGGTGATAATGAAAAGATTTTAATTGATATAAATGAAATATGGGTTTCTGATATTTCCGAAATGGATAATGGAAAGTGTAATGCTTTTGAAATGGATAATAGAAGGCTTAATGTCGGGAGAGGTGTTGTGAGCTTCATAAAAGATCAAATAACCCCAACTGAGTCCAATAGACACTGATTTGAGTCATTACTCTGCCCACTTCTCAAAATCCATTTTCATGCTCACTTAACTTGGTTTTCCAACCCAAAAAACCTTCCATACACTAATCAAACTTGTTGAACTCACTAAACCTTGTAATTGCTTTGCAATACCCATAATTAGATAGAAACTTCTGATGATATTTCCAAATGTCATGATTTCTTTCTTCCGCCATATTACCATTTGATCGTCTACTTTAGAAAATGCATATCTTTCACTCCTGACCTCCAATTGTGATAAAAAATCCCAATATGAAAATCTCACAAAGTCCTCTAAAAATTTCATTGAGGACACAAAATATGATTCCCATAGTAAGGTCCCTAAAATTGGGCTAGAACACAACCGTGCACAACTTTAGTCCAATCTGTGCATCCGTAGCAAAACGACCATGACTTTTTCCACAGAACTTGGATTAAAGTGATTCAAAAGGCATTTGAAATATGACTCATTGATGTATCCACATACAAAAATCACAATTTTTCAATGAACTAATCAATACTAGTTTTTCCGTAAAGTCCCCTGTTCACAGATGCTCCCAGTTTCGATGTATTCTGCACAGTCTTCAGTAAATTGGTCATAACTTTGTCCACACAACTCAAAATTGAGTAATTCTAGAGCCTATTGAAAGCTAACTCATCAAGCTATCACTACACCAAAATTCATGAATTTTTGATGTGCCAATTAATACCAGTTTTCTCCCAAAATGACCCATGTTTCAGGTTTGTTTACTGCTCAATAATCACATTTTTCAATCTTTTCTTCACATAACCACCCACTAAAATCATTATTTAACTTATATAAATCAGCATAAATATCTTGATATTCATTACCAATGTCAAAGATCACAAAATGTCATTTAAAATAATCAAAATCCATCATCACACCCTAAACTTGCATGAACATGAACACCCTACATCTTTTCTTGCTTTCAAGATGATCCAACCAATACAACATCAAAATAAATCTTGATTGCATCAAAACAACATGATTAATAATAAAAACAAGAATCAAAATCCAAAATACAATCAAAACAACAAGATAAAGTTAGGGTTTACTCACTTGAAGCTTGAATATATGAAGATGGAGGTAGTGGTTGATGGTTGTGTGCGTTGTGGGTGGTGGCTGGTGGTTGAGGGGGTGGTGGCTGGTGGATGTGGTGGAGGCAGCAAGGGTTGCCCATGGGGGTAGAGAAATGAAGAGGAAAGTGAGAGGAAAGAGAGAGGAAGAGAGAGGAAGACTAGTCTTGCCTTTGCTAGCTTGGTTTACTTGGATGAAAATCATCCAAGTAAACTTGGCTGAGATTTTAGCTCTAAAAAAAATATCTTACTAATTTTAATTAGGGCCTAATGATGGTAATTAATGAAGCAAATGGATTAGAAACTTGTTGGGCCGAAATTGGCCTTAAATGAGGTATGGGTTCGGAAAAAAAAAATCAAACTGGGTGCGATTAATTAAATTTTGTTTTTTCGAAGCACAAAATTAAATGTGATGTCATGAGAATAAATTTAATCTTTTAAATCATAATTATCGAGGCCTACTATCAATTTTTCCGAAATTAATACGGTAAATGAAACTTGAATTGCAAAGTGGGGCCCAAAATTGAATTCTCCCAACCGGGATGATTAAATAAGATAAATAAATGTGAAAAATTAATAACACGACTTAGTTAAATAAATGAACATGATTTAGGGTTAGGCTATTACAATATCCATAGTGGTTTCTATACTTCCAAGTTCAACCAAAAAAAAAAAAGAGAGATTGTATGTCAAACTCCAAATAGAACATGGTTATAAAGCTTATAGAAGTTGGTGAGAACTTTGATCTACAAAGAGCATCTCGTACAAATCTTAGACCATAAAGTCAAATAACTCTTTATATAAGAACATGCCCAAGTTAAAGTTTTACGAATTATTGATACCTCATAGAAGGTCCCACGGAAAGTGTAAGGAGGATTTGATAAATAAATACAATTTGCAAGTTTCGGGGATGAAACTTAATTTAAGGGGAGAAGGCTGTAACAACCCAATCCTAATACATCTTAATCATTTCGTTTTGAATTACTCATTGTTTAGTAAAGTTGAGCACGTGCATTTCAATTTGCCATTTGAAATTTTACAATGTTGCAAGGCTCAAGCGATGATATGGCCTCCAGATAAAGTTTTGCAATGCTATTTATGCTATTATTTTATATCCTATGAATATATATATATATATACATATATATATATATATATATATATATATATATATATA
>JACYFF010031268.1:15579-27432 GCA_017589665.1 Selenicereus undatus
TGTAATCAAGTGTGATTTGCATGAACCAGAAGAGCAAACAATCGTTAGGTACTTAGGAGGTCTTTATCCTAGGTATGCTAATTTTGTTAATTTGCAAGCTTATACCTCTTTTGATGAAGTTTGTGTGTTGGCTCAGAAGGTGGAGTGGCAAAACAAGGCTAAACAGCCCCTAAAGCATGAAATTCCAAAGCCCTTACCCCATGAACAAACTTTGGACAAGGGGAGTTCTTCTTCGACCCCTAAACCCACGACACCCATTCCTCCCATTCCACAAAAGAACCAAACTCCACAGCAAGGCCTAAACCCCTTCCTAAAGGTGTCCAAACATGTTTTAAGTGCCAAGGGTTTAGGCACTTAGCATCAGATTGCACAAACCGTGGACATATTACTCTAGCCGGGTGGAAGGCAGTAGAACAAGCCGAATTAGTGGAGGAAAAAGAAGAGAATGATGGGGATAATTTTCAGGAGATAGTGCTAGAGGCTAATGAAGGTGATATGCTCACTTTGGACGCCCACCACCGACCAAGAAGCAATGAGCATCTCAGCCTTCTTCTCACTTTTGCTGAACCATCACTTTATGCTCATAATTCTGAATTAAGAGTACTTGAGGATGTGGTTCAAGGAAAGTTCGAAGGGTCCCCTACAAGCAACATTCAAATAAGCAAGGGGAATGAGAAGAAAAGAGTTTGTAAGTTCATAAGAGACTTATTGGAATGGCTGATTCTATTTCAGCCAAACAATGAATCAAGAATAGGAGGTAATTACCTAAACTGGTTTGTGGGCAAATCCTTTTTAACAAGGGGAGGATGGTGGAGATCCCTCTATGCCCTTGATTTAAAGAAGCAAATCAATCTAGGTGATTTCATTTTGCTGGCCAAAGGATGAATAAATCATCCTTATTTTGTTTAATTCATTAAACAGTAGGTCACATGTTTAAGTCAACAATAAACCCATTTTTGAGAGCTTAATTACTTAGGCTTTTTTGAGGTTTAAGTCTGATATTTTGCATTGAGATTGAAGTTCAGGAAGTCAGCCTTGCACCAAAACAGGTTTAATCCCATTCGGACTTCATTTACCCACTAAAATTAGCCAATAAACCCAAGATATACAAACTGCCCAGTTCAACCAGAATGTACCCGGTTTTGGGTATGTGATTTCTTAAGCTTAATGGTGATTTAAGTCTTGGATTTTTACCGTTTTGGAATCCCCAAGATGTCTAGTTTTAGGTTCAAACATTAATTTCTAATCATACACAACAGAAGTTGGGAGATCAAGGCATTGTGTCAAACCGGCCAGTTTTGGCTCAAAACTACCCGATAAAATGTTTTAGTGGAAATATTTTACTTAAACATGCTTTGACCTTTATTTCTTTGCAGGGGGGGGTTTACACACCCTAAGGTTTCCCCCCATGGCCTGAAATCAGAATCACGACCACTTTTGGTTGGGTTTTAAAAAGTTAGAAAACCGGGTAATTTCTGCCCCTTGAGCCCGGTTTACAGCAGCAGCAAGATTTACGTTCATCCGTGTGTTTTCTCCCTTCTAGCTAGGGTGGCACACATCCTAAGGCTCCTAGATCATCAATCATCCGCTGCAAAAGTAGTTTACCTTGAGAAGAGCAACCAATGGGAAGCAATGGCAACAAACATGTCTCTTGAAACTCATTGGCTAGCCGAAAAAGGGTGACGTTACTTTACGGCTGGTTCCCTTTCTATTTGCTGGATACCTGGTTTTATTAGGCTTAACTACATGTGATTAAGGTTGTAAACATCATTTGTTTTTCTTTCCTTTTCATATGGATTGTAATTAGCCTAAGTTGATTGAGCTTATGCACGGGTTAATGATAACCGTGGTTGTTAGCTTAGTTTAATACATTTCCTTCCTAGGAAGGAAAGTTTTAGGTGTGTCCTTGATAAGGTGCATGCTTGCTAGGCTTGTGTTAAAGTATTGTGCACGGCCATGGGCAGAACACACTTGAATATTGAAGCAAAAACCAGTTGAGAGCATTTGTGCTTTCGTGCTTTTGTACATTCAAATACTAAACCTGCTTATCCTTAACTAGGCCGGTTAGGGTGGTGTTCAAGCTTAGTCTTAAACCTTTTTAAGTGGTGTTTCTGTATCTTAATCACGTTTAGGGGCCCTGAACTAGTGTTTGGTGGTGTTTCTGTATCCAAACAAAGGTTTAGTTCTATCATTCAACCTTGTTTATCTGCACCGGTTCAAAGGGAGCTAAGCTAGATTTCACATTGCAAAGCCGTGTGTTCTTGCTTTCTAGCTTTAGTTTTTTTTAGTCCCTTTATATATATATCAAGTTTCTTTTCCTTTTCTCATTTAGAATCCCTTGATTCTAAATTCCATCCCTACCTCACGTGTTTGCTGCCTCACAACTAGCATATTACGTACCATTTTCCTTAAGTTTTCCTTGATTGTATTCTCTTTTGGTTTTAAACTTTCACTCTTAAATTGAGTTTTAGCTTAGACCCTTGACAGATACATCATATTTGGCATAAGAGCTTGGCTTCTCCTAGGCTTGGTACGTCCCTCACATGCAAAAATCCATCCCACTCAAAATCCCAAACACATCCCACAAACCAGCCCCATACACCATCGGTTTCACCATGGGTTCTACTACGAACTTGAGTTTGGAGGAGAGGTTTACAGCACTTATGAGACAGCATGAGATACTAATGAAGGTCCTCAGTGAAAAGGCTCAACGTGAGCAAGAAACTAAGGCTCAAAATGAGTATCTTCGAAAACAGCTTGGTGCGTTTTTGACGCAAAAGCAACAAGCCAATGAAGAACCACTCCAATCTGATTCCAAAAGGTAAGAACAAGTGTTTAGTCATACTTTGGATTCATCTAGTGAGGATGAACCCTTAAGAATGACAAGGCCAAACCCACGGATTCAAGCAAATACAAATGATTTTAAGGTTGAAATTCCAGAATTTAAAGGCAAGCTTAATCCTGAAGAGTTTTCGGATTGGCTACACACGGTTGAGAGAGTTTTTGAGTACAAGGACATTCCCGAAGAGTTGCTTTAAGACTTCGCAAATATGCTTCTCTTTGGTGAACTAACTTGTGTGCCGAGAGAGTTAGAGAAAGGAAGTCCGAAATCAGAACATGGGAGAAGACGAAATCCAAGCTTAAGGCTCGGTTTCTTCCTCCTACCTATGTTGAAGATTGTTACTCTCAACTCCACCACTTGAACCAAGGCAATATGAGTGTAGAAGAATACACTCGTGAGTTTGAAAAGCTTGCAATCAAGTGTGATTTGCATGAACCAGAAGAGCAAACAATCGTTAGGTACTTAGGAGGTCTTGGTCCTAGGTATGCTAATGTTATTGATTTGCAAGTTTATACCTCTTTTGATGAAGTTTGTGTGCTGGCTCACAAGGTGGAGCAGCAAAAGAAGGCTAAATAGCCCCTAAAGCATGAAATTCCAAAGCCCTCACCCCATGAACAAACCTTGAACAAGGGGAGTTCATCTTCCACCCCTAAACCCACGGCATCCATTCCTCCCATTCCACAAAAGAAGCAAACTCCACAGCAAGGCCTACCTCGACAATCCACACCTAAACCCCTTCCTAAAGGTGTCCAAACATGTTTTAAGTGCCAAGGGTTTGGGCACTTAGCATTAGATTGCACAAACCGTAGATATGTTACTCTAGCCGAGTGGAAGGTAGTAAAAGAGGTCGAATTAGAAGAGGAAAAAGAAGAGAATGATGGGGATAATTTTGAGGAGATAGTGCTAGAGGCTGATGAAGGTGATATGCTCACTTTGGACGCCCACCACCCACCAAGAAGCAATGAGCATCTCGGCCTGCTTCTCACTTTTGGTGAACCATCACTTAATGCTCGTAATTCTGAATTAAGAGTACTTGAGGAAGTGGTTCAAGGCAAGTTCAAAGGGTCGCCTCCAAGCAACATTCAAATCAGCAAGGGGAATGAGAAGAAAAGAGTCTCTAACTTTAAAAGAGACTGTTGAACCAATCATGTGTAAGGTTTTGATGATAAGAACCAAAATGTACCAAGTCAAAATGCTATTTTGCTATGCTTGAGTTGAGTGCTAGAATCATGTGATAAGACAGATTGCAAACATCCCGGAGATCAGTTCAAAATATCGTGCTTGAAGCTATGTGATAAAATTGTATGGTGAAAGCGACAAAAGCTGCAAACGCCCTGAAGAACAGGTAGAAGAAGCTGAAATTATCAAAGTGGATATATGTGCACATCATCAGCAGAGTACAAGAGTCTTTAGGGTCTTAGGGCTAAGTACTAGTTATATTTGTCTAGATTCCATTTAATATGCCAAAGAAGAACTTGACTTGACCCTCACCTTGAAGGAATTATTTAAGCTAACTCAGAACACTACTCAAAACAATTGAGCAAATAGGTCTGCAGTACTCTGAGGACAGCGAGTGCAAAAATTGGTTCTCAAAGAATTTTCAAGAGTTTTTCTATTATAAAAAACCCTAACATATTTGGGATTGATTTTCTAATAATATTTTGTGTGAGACCCGAAGTTTTGTCGTACTCGCTTAATGAATATCATGCCTGTTGGGTTGGAAAAGTTTACTTGAATACCCGTTAGCCTTAGAAATAGTTCGATGTTATTAAATCGAACCTAGATAGATTTGGAAACGAATAGTTGATGAATGATTATATTATGGATTTGGGTTTAGGAATCGGTTTACGAATTAGACCAGCAGTTTAAGTTTGGGCTGTCGAATAAATAAAAGAGAGTAGAGAGGGGCAAATGGGTCATTTAGCGCGAGCTTGTCTTCTTCCTTTCCCTTGCCCGCGAGACCCCCCCGGTGTGCCTCTGCTTCTTCACGCCACGCTCTCTCTCTCTCTCTCTCCTCTTTCTTCTTCTTCTTCTTCTTCTTCTTCTTGTTCTTCTTCTTCCTGCCTCCTCCTCACTGCTCGCTGCCACGCCGTGCGATCACCGGACCCCAGGCGATGCCCACCTTCTCCGGCGTCCTCCCCTGTGCGTGGCCGAGCAATTTCAGCGCAAAACGGAACCGAGCACCCGGCGATTTCAGAGCATGCAAGGTGAATTCGAACCCCTCATTCATCTATAAGTGTATTCTTGACCTAGATTCTTCCCAATTGTGGTTAATTTCTCCAGAAATTGCAAGTTAGGGTTTCAGTTTGGTGGAATCCGAACCCCCACGCGAAGGCAAACGAGATTCTTGGGTGTGTGGAGCTCGAATTCGTCTTCAATCTAGCCAATTGCACGCAAATTGCTTGAATTCAAAGTGGGTAATCCTTTAATCCCACTTATTTTAAGAATTTCGAATGATAATCATATGAATAAGTTTATGGATTTGCTAGTTATAAGTATTTATGCCTAAAGAGTATGAATTATGCTAGAGATATGTATTTGAAGTGAATTATATGCGTTTAGTTTCGATTCGAATCAAATTGGGTAAATTATGCTTAAGATGTTAATTCGAAGTGAATTATATATGTTTAGCTTCGATTCGAATCAATTTGAGTGAATTCGAAGTGAGTTATATGTGTTTAGCTTCGATTCGAATAATTTTGGGTGAATTATGCTTAAGATGTTAATTCGGAGTGAATTATATACGTTTAGCTTCGATTCGAAACAATTTGGGTGACGTATGCTAATGAGGTTAATTCGAAGAGAGTTATATATGCCTAGCTTCAATCAAGTTGGAAGAAGTAGGCTTGAGGTGTTAATTGGAAGTGAGTTACATATGTTTAGTATCGATTGAATCAATTTTGGTGATTTACGCCCGAGATGCTAATTCGAAGTCGTTATATGTATTCGAATGTATGTGTGGACAAACATGTCAAGTGAGTTAAGCTTATTATGTTTATGGGCAAGCTTATTACATTTGTAAACAAATGAAGTCGGTTTTATGATTTAGCAAAACTGTCAAGTTAGAAGCAAAGTCGTTTATGATTAGGCAACCTCATTATGTTCATAAAGAGCCTTTTTAGTTGAAAACTAAGTCGTTTTACGATTTAGTAAACGTGTTTCCCCTATAAGAAGCTTTTAAGTCAAAAGTGATGTCGTTTTATAAGTTAATAAACGTATTATGTGTTTAAAAGAGCTTTTAAGTTAAAAATGAAGTCGTTTTACAAACTAGCAAACGTTTTACGTCTATAAGAAGTTTCTTAGGCTAAAAATGAAATTATTTTGCGAGTTAGTATCTGTATTACGTTTATATGAAACTTTTAAATTGAAAACGGAGTCGTTTTACGACTTAACAAGCTTATTACGTTTTAAGAAGCTTTGAAGCTTCAAAGGAAGTCGATTTATGGATTAATAAACTTATAACATTTATAAGAAGCTTTTAAGCTTCGAACTTAGTTTGAATTAAGCATTAACTAAACACGTTATGTTTCAAACGAGTATCGTTTTACGATTTAGCAAACGAATTACGTTTTTACGAAGCTTTTAAGTTAGAAACGAAGTGATTTTACAACTTAGCAAACGAATTACGTTTTTACGAAGCTTTTAAGTTAGAAACGAAATTGTTTCACGATTTAGCAAACTAATTACGTTTTTACGAAGCTTTTAAGTCAGAAACGAAATTGTTTCACGATTTAGCAAACTAATTACGTTTTTACGAAGCTTTTAAGTTAGAAATGATTTCGTAAATGTGTTTTACTAAGTAGTTTACACGTTAGCAGATTTATTTTGAATATGAAAGGCTTTTAAACTATTCGCAAAATCGATTTATGAGTTAGTGAACCTGATTTGCATCAAATTCATTCTTTTGCGTTTAAAAGGGTTGAAACGATCTGAAAAAGGGCAACTGGGGTTGTGTATTGTGAATCCTAGTTTTGAAGTACATGCTAGTAACTACCCAAGTTTTGAATCGTGAGTTAGAATACTCACCATGTTTTAAGAGGCATTTCTCATTGTTTGCCTAAAGCTAAAGTTGTAAGAAAATTATGTTTTCATGTTTTACGTTCATAAAACCTATATATGAATAAGTATAAGTGTTTATGTTTACGAATGATTATGTTTATGAATAAGTATAAGTGTTTATGTTTACGAATGATTATGTTTATGAATAAGTATAAGTATGTATGTTTACGAATGATTATGTTTATGAATAAGTATAAGTATGTATGTTTACGAATGATTATGTTTATGTCTAAGTATGAGTATGTATGTTTACGAATGATTATGTTTATGTCTAAGTATAAGTATGTATGTTTACGAATGATTATATTTATGTCTATGTTTATGTGGAGGAGCTACTCTAGAAACTTTAAGCTTAAGTCTGAGACCCAGGGATGGTGGCTTAGTTCCCGCCTGGTATTATGTATGTTATGTTATGATAGATTCATGGATGGTGGTTTGATTCCCGCCTGAAGTCTATGTATGAAAATTATGTCTCAGCATGGTATGATGTCTGTCTGGATAGGCGTATGTTGCCGTTCGAGTTTGGCCGACTCGGGATGACAGTAACAAAGTACCTCTAAGAGTCTAGTCTCCTCATTTACGTGAATAAGTTACTATGTATGTTTTTCGGTAAGTGAAACTTATGCGTAAAACCCCTTTTATGCTATGTTTCTGGGTTTACGTAATTTTATTATGGACGGTTTCTATTAAAGTTAAGCTTTTTAAGTATGACTATTCCCTTACTTGACTTATGGGTTGAATATGATGTGTTATGTGTAAGTTCTTCAACTAAAATGAATTACGGAAGGCTTTTGTAAGTTAGTATGTATTTTAAGTATGTTTTGGGAGAGAGAGTTTACTCACTGAGCGGTGGTTGCTCATTCCCATTACTTTTCCCCTTTTCCCAGATTCACAGGTATGTGACTGCTGCGTGGAGCGCCCAGGGTGGATTTGCGTGGACTGTGTTGCCATGGTTATGAATTTAATGTGTAATGTCGTATGTGGTTGTAAGATTATGCAATCAATCTGTTTCTTTGTAAAGTTTATGAAAAATCGAAAGTTCTGTGTACTCCGGGCGTGTGGCCCGTAGAGTTGGGAACTCCGGCGTGTAGCCGTTGAGTTGTTGCTGGTTGTTGACTACCTTATGTATTGCAGGGTTATTATGTAAGGCTTTAAGCCTGGGAAACGGTCAGTTTTCGGGGGAAACTCTACCCGTTTCGTCCCAGAATTTAGGTAGAAAGTTAAGAACACGTGACGTCTTCGGCCCTAGGGGCTGGGGGTGTTACATTTTGTCTTACAAAGAGTCATTCACTGAATAATATTGTTTTCCTAAAAAGATATTATCAAAAGATTTTATCTTAGCCTTTAAGATATGATTTTTCAAAAGATTTTTCAAATATTTAAGCATATCTTTTAAAGAGGTTTTATAACTCCTAGTTTTAGGGAATGGCTAAGATTGTGGAAAGATAAGGGAGATTTCCTTCTTGCACGGCAAGCACACATCCCGCTATTTAAGTGGCTCTCTCCTTCATTCTTTCTCAAGGTTTTTCAAGGGTTTTCCATGTGCAAAAATTATCTTTGAGAATCATATTTTTCTGTGAGAAAAACTTTCCAAGAGTGTGCTAAATCGAGTCTTTCATATTGGCATAATAGTGATTGTATTGTACCTTACATTTAGCTTATTCAGAAGCATAAAAGTAAGGTGTTCTTCTATTCTTTTCTGTCATCAGTTAAGTCTAGAGTGTGTCCAAGTCTTGGGAGACTTTGGACGTGTTGTGTGACTCATTCTCAAGTGGAAAATAGTTACGTGTGTGTAACTAGAGTCTCGGGGGAGACTAAGTTACGTGTATGACGTAGTCACGTGTGAGTTACATGTGCAACGAATTCGGCCCATGTTAGTGAAAGTGTTGCTGAAATTCTACTGAGGTAGGTCATAGTTTTTACACCTCAACTAGGCCAGAGGTGGTTTTCCACGTAAAAATATTGTGTCTCCTTTATTATTTTTGCAATTAGTTTCGTTTCTGCCTCACTGCAAACACGTCTCCAAACAATTCTCACGAGTGTTTTGAAACGAACAAAAAAATCGAAGGACACAATTCACCCCCCTATTATGTCTTTGTGTGAGTAAATCTAACAGAGACTTATTTGAACGGTTGATTCTTTTTCAGCCAAACAATGAATCAAGAAGAGGAGGAAATTACCTAAACTGATTTGTGGACAAATCCTTTTCAACAAGGGGGGGGGGGGATGATGGAGATCTCTCCATACCCTTGATTTAAAGAAGCAAATCAATCTAGGTAATTTCACTTTGCTAGCCAAAGGATGAATAAATCATCCTTATTTTGTTTAATTAATTAAACAGCAGGTCACGGGTTTAAGTTAGTAGTAAACCCGTTTTTGAGAGCTTAATTACTTAGGCCTCTTTGAGGTTTAAGTCTAATATTTTGAATTGGGATTGAAGTTTAGGAAGTCATCTTTGCAACCAAACAAGTTTCGTCCTATTTGGACTTCATTTACCAACTCAAATTAGCCAATAAACCCAAGACATACAAATTGCCCAGTTCAACGAGAATGTACCGGATTTTGGGTATGTGATTTCTTAAGCTTAGTGGTGGTTTAAGTCTTGGATTTTCACCTTTTTGGAATCCCCAAGATGTCTACTTTCAAGTCCAAACATTAATTTCCAATCATGCACAAAAGAAGCTAGGAGATAAAGGCATTTTCTCAAACCGACTAGTTTTGGTTCAAAACTACACGATAAAATGTTTTAGTGGAAATCTTATACTTAAACATGGTTTAACCTTGATTTATTTGCAGGGGGGTTTGTACACACCCTAAGTTTTCCACCCATGGCCTAAAATCATAATCATGACCACTTTTAGTTGGGTTTAAAGAAGTTAGAAAACCAGGTAATTTCTGCCCCTTGAACCCCGGTTTACAGCAGCAGCAAGATTTACCTTCATCCGAGGGTTTCCTCCATTCTAGCTAGAGTGGCACGCATTCCAAGGCTCCTAGCTCATCAATCATCAACTGCAAAATGATTTTACCTTGAGAAGAGCAACCAATGGAAAGCAAAGGCAGCAAAACATGTCTCTTAAAGCTCATTGGCTAGCCGAAAAGGGAGATATTACTTTACGGCTGGTTCCCTTTCTATTTGCTAGATACCTGGTTTTATTAGGCTTAATTACATGTGATTAAGGTTGTAAACATCATTTGTTTTCCTTTCCTTTTCATTTGGATTGTAATTAGCCTAAGTTGACTGAGCTTATGCACGGGTTAATGATAACCGTGGCTATTAGCATAGTTTAATACGTTTCCTTCATAGCCATGAAAGCTTTAGGTGTGTGCTTGCTAAGGTGCATGATTGCTAGGTTTGTATTAAAGGATTGCACACGGCCATGGGTAAGACACACTTGAATATTGGATCAAAAAGCAGTTGAGAGCATTTGTGCTTTCGTGCTTTTGCACATTAAAATACTAAATTTGCTTATCCTTAACTAGGCCGGTTAGGGTGGTGTTCAAGCTTAGTCTTAAGCTCTTCTAAGTGGTGTTTCTATATCTTAATCATGTTTAGGGGCCCTGAACTAGTGTTTGGTGGTGTTTCTGTATCCAAACAAAGGTTTAGTTCTATCATTCTACCTTGTTTATCTACACGGGTTCAAAGGGAGCTAAGCTAGATTTCACATGGCAAAGCCGTGTGTTCTTGCTTTCTAGCTTTAGTTTTCATTTAATCCCTTGAAGATATATCAAGTTTCTTTTCCTTTTCTCATTTAGAATCCCTTGATTCTAAATTCCATCCGTACCTCACGTGTTTGCTGCCTCACAAGCAGCATAGTACGTACCATTTTCCTTAAGTTTTTCTTGATTGTATTTTCTCTTGGTTTTAAGCTTTCACTCTTAAATTGAGTTTTAGCTTAGACCGTTGACATATACATCATATTTGGTATCAGAGCTTGGCTTCTCCTAGGCCTAGTATGTCCCTCACACTTCCAAAATCCATCCCACTCAAAATCCCAAAGACATCCCACAAACCAGCTGCATACACCTTCGGTTTCACCATGAGTTCTAGTATGAACTTGAGTCTGGAGGAGAGGTTTAAAGCACCTATGTGACAGCATGAGATACTAATGAAGGTCCTTAGTGAAGAGGCTCAATGTGAGCAAGAAACTAAGGCTCAAAATGAGTATCTTCGAAAACAGCTTGGTGCATTTTTGTAGCAAAAGCAACAAGTCAATGGAGAACCACTCCAATCTGATTCTAAAAGGGAGGAATAAGTGTTTAGTCATCCTTTGGATTCATCTAGTGAGGATTAACCCTTAAGAATGACAAGACTAGGCCAACATATTCAAGCTAATACAAATGATTTCAAGGTTGAAATTCCAGAATTTGAAGGCAAGCTTGATCCTGAAGAGTTTTTGGATTGGCTACACATGGTTGAGAGAGTTTTTGAGTACAAGGACATTCCTGAAGAGTTGCTTTAAGACTTCATAAGTATGCATCTCTTTGGTGCACTAACTTGTGTGCTAAAAGAGTTAGAGAAAGGAAGTCCAAAATTGGAACATGGGAGGAGATGAAATCTAAGCTTAAGGCTCGGTTTCTTCCTCCTACCTATGTTCAAGATTGTTACCCTCAACTCCACCACTTGAACCAAGGCAATCTGAGTGTAGAAGATTACACTCGTGAGTTTGAAAAGTTTGTAATCAAGTGTGATTTGCATGAACCAGAAGAGCAAACAATTGTTAGTTACTTTGGAGGTCTTGATCCTAGGTATGCTAATGTTGTTGATTTGCAAGCTTATACCTCTTTTGATGAATTTTGTGTACTGGCTTACAATATGGAGCAGCAAAAGAAGGCTAAACAGCCCCTAAGGCTTCCAAAGCCCTCACCGCTTGAAAAAACCTTGAATAAGGGGAGTTCATCTTCCAACTCTAAAGCCACGACACCCATTCCTCTCATTCCATAGAAGAACCACA
>JACYFF010031269.1:15578-27429 GCA_017589665.1 Selenicereus undatus
TGTAATCAAGTGTGATTTGCATGAACCAGAAGAGCAAACAATCGTTAGGTACTTAGGAGGTCTTTATCCTAGGTATGCTAATTTTGTTAATTTGCAAGCTTATACCTCTTTTGATGAAGTTTGTGTGTTGGCTCAGAAGGTGGAGTGGCAAAACAAGGCTAAACAGCCCCTAAAGCATGAAATTCCAAAGCCCTTACCCCATGAACAAACTTTGGACAAGGGGAGTTCTTCTTCGACCCCTAAACCCACGACACCCATTCCTCCCATTCCACAAAAGAACCAAACTCCACAGCAAGGCCTAAACCCCTTCCTAAAGGTGTCCAAACATGTTTTAAGTGCCAAGGGTTTAGGCACTTAGCATCAGATTGCACAAACCGTGGACATATTACTCTAGCCGGGTGGAAGGCAGTAGAACAAGCCGAATTAGTGGAGGAAAAAGAAGAGAATGATGGGGATAATTTTCAGGAGATAGTGCTAGAGGCTAATGAAGGTGATATGCTCACTTTGGACGCCCACCACCGACCAAGAAGCAATGAGCATCTCAGCCTTCTTCTCACTTTTGCTGAACCATCACTTTATGCTCATAATTCTGAATTAAGAGTACTTGAGGATGTGGTTCAAGGAAAGTTCGAAGGGTCCCCTACAAGCAACATTCAAATAAGCAAGGGGAATGAGAAGAAAAGAGTTTGTAAGTTCATAAGAGACTTATTGGAATGGCTGATTCTATTTCAGCCAAACAATGAATCAAGAATAGGAGGTAATTACCTAAACTGGTTTGTGGGCAAATCCTTTTTAACAAGGGGAGGATGGTGGAGATCCCTCTATGCCCTTGATTTAAAGAAGCAAATCAATCTAGGTGATTTCATTTTGCTGGCCAAAGGATGAATAAATCATCCTTATTTTGTTTAATTCATTAAACAGTAGGTCACATGTTTAAGTCAACAATAAACCCATTTTTGAGAGCTTAATTACTTAGGCTTTTTTGAGGTTTAAGTCTGATATTTTGCATTGAGATTGAAGTTCAGGAAGTCAGCCTTGCACCAAAACAGGTTTAATCCCATTCGGACTTCATTTACCCACTAAAATTAGCCAATAAACCCAAGATATACAAACTGCCCAGTTCAACCAGAATGTACCCGGTTTTGGGTATGTGATTTCTTAAGCTTAATGGTGATTTAAGTCTTGGATTTTTACCGTTTTGGAATCCCCAAGATGTCTAGTTTTAGGTTCAAACATTAATTTCTAATCATACACAACAGAAGTTGGGAGATCAAGGCATTGTGTCAAACCGGCCAGTTTTGGCTCAAAACTACCCGATAAAATGTTTTAGTGGAAATATTTTACTTAAACATGCTTTGACCTTTATTTCTTTGCAGGGGGGGGTTTACACACCCTAAGGTTTCCCCCCATGGCCTGAAATCAGAATCACGACCACTTTTGGTTGGGTTTTAAAAAGTTAGAAAACCGGGTAATTTCTGCCCCTTGAGCCCGGTTTACAGCAGCAGCAAGATTTACGTTCATCCGTGTGTTTTCTCCCTTCTAGCTAGGGTGGCACACATCCTAAGGCTCCTAGATCATCAATCATCCGCTGCAAAAGTAGTTTACCTTGAGAAGAGCAACCAATGGGAAGCAATGGCAACAAACATGTCTCTTGAAACTCATTGGCTAGCCGAAAAAGGGTGACGTTACTTTACGGCTGGTTCCCTTTCTATTTGCTGGATACCTGGTTTTATTAGGCTTAACTACATGTGATTAAGGTTGTAAACATCATTTGTTTTTCTTTCCTTTTCATATGGATTGTAATTAGCCTAAGTTGATTGAGCTTATGCACGGGTTAATGATAACCGTGGTTGTTAGCTTAGTTTAATACATTTCCTTCCTAGGAAGGAAAGTTTTAGGTGTGTCCTTGATAAGGTGCATGCTTGCTAGGCTTGTGTTAAAGTATTGTGCACGGCCATGGGCAGAACACACTTGAATATTGAAGCAAAAACCAGTTGAGAGCATTTGTGCTTTCGTGCTTTTGTACATTCAAATACTAAACCTGCTTATCCTTAACTAGGCCGGTTAGGGTGGTGTTCAAGCTTAGTCTTAAACCTTTTTAAGTGGTGTTTCTGTATCTTAATCACGTTTAGGGGCCCTGAACTAGTGTTTGGTGGTGTTTCTGTATCCAAACAAAGGTTTAGTTCTATCATTCAACCTTGTTTATCTGCACCGGTTCAAAGGGAGCTAAGCTAGATTTCACATTGCAAAGCCGTGTGTTCTTGCTTTCTAGCTTTAGTTTTTTTTAGTCCCTTTATATATATATCAAGTTTCTTTTCCTTTTCTCATTTAGAATCCCTTGATTCTAAATTCCATCCCTACCTCACGTGTTTGCTGCCTCACAACTAGCATATTACGTACCATTTTCCTTAAGTTTTCCTTGATTGTATTCTCTTTTGGTTTTAAACTTTCACTCTTAAATTGAGTTTTAGCTTAGACCCTTGACAGATACATCATATTTGGCATAAGAGCTTGGCTTCTCCTAGGCTTGGTACGTCCCTCACATGCAAAAATCCATCCCACTCAAAATCCCAAACACATCCCACAAACCAGCCCCATACACCATCGGTTTCACCATGGGTTCTACTACGAACTTGAGTTTGGAGGAGAGGTTTACAGCACTTATGAGACAGCATGAGATACTAATGAAGGTCCTCAGTGAAAAGGCTCAACGTGAGCAAGAAACTAAGGCTCAAAATGAGTATCTTCGAAAACAGCTTGGTGCGTTTTTGACGCAAAAGCAACAAGCCAATGAAGAACCACTCCAATCTGATTCCAAAAGGTAAGAACAAGTGTTTAGTCATACTTTGGATTCATCTAGTGAGGATGAACCCTTAAGAATGACAAGGCCAAACCCACGGATTCAAGCAAATACAAATGATTTTAAGGTTGAAATTCCAGAATTTAAAGGCAAGCTTAATCCTGAAGAGTTTTCGGATTGGCTACACACGGTTGAGAGAGTTTTTGAGTACAAGGACATTCCCGAAGAGTTGCTTTAAGACTTCGCAAATATGCTTCTCTTTGGTGAACTAACTTGTGTGCCGAGAGAGTTAGAGAAAGGAAGTCCGAAATCAGAACATGGGAGAAGACGAAATCCAAGCTTAAGGCTCGGTTTCTTCCTCCTACCTATGTTGAAGATTGTTACTCTCAACTCCACCACTTGAACCAAGGCAATATGAGTGTAGAAGAATACACTCGTGAGTTTGAAAAGCTTGCAATCAAGTGTGATTTGCATGAACCAGAAGAGCAAACAATCGTTAGGTACTTAGGAGGTCTTGGTCCTAGGTATGCTAATGTTATTGATTTGCAAGTTTATACCTCTTTTGATGAAGTTTGTGTGCTGGCTCACAAGGTGGAGCAGCAAAAGAAGGCTAAATAGCCCCTAAAGCATGAAATTCCAAAGCCCTCACCCCATGAACAAACCTTGAACAAGGGGAGTTCATCTTCCACCCCTAAACCCACGGCATCCATTCCTCCCATTCCACAAAAGAAGCAAACTCCACAGCAAGGCCTACCTCGACAATCCACACCTAAACCCCTTCCTAAAGGTGTCCAAACATGTTTTAAGTGCCAAGGGTTTGGGCACTTAGCATTAGATTGCACAAACCGTAGATATGTTACTCTAGCCGAGTGGAAGGTAGTAAAAGAGGTCGAATTAGAAGAGGAAAAAGAAGAGAATGATGGGGATAATTTTGAGGAGATAGTGCTAGAGGCTGATGAAGGTGATATGCTCACTTTGGACGCCCACCACCCACCAAGAAGCAATGAGCATCTCGGCCTGCTTCTCACTTTTGGTGAACCATCACTTAATGCTCGTAATTCTGAATTAAGAGTACTTGAGGAAGTGGTTCAAGGCAAGTTCAAAGGGTCGCCTCCAAGCAACATTCAAATCAGCAAGGGGAATGAGAAGAAAAGAGTCTCTAACTTTAAAAGAGACTGTTGAACCAATCATGTGTAAGGTTTTGATGATAAGAACCAAAATGTACCAAGTCAAAATGCTATTTTGCTATGCTTGAGTTGAGTGCTAGAATCATGTGATAAGACAGATTGCAAACATCCCGGAGATCAGTTCAAAATATCGTGCTTGAAGCTATGTGATAAAATTGTATGGTGAAAGCGACAAAAGCTGCAAACGCCCTGAAGAACAGGTAGAAGAAGCTGAAATTATCAAAGTGGATATATGTGCACATCATCAGCAGAGTACAAGAGTCTTTAGGGTCTTAGGGCTAAGTACTAGTTATATTTGTCTAGATTCCATTTAATATGCCAAAGAAGAACTTGACTTGACCCTCACCTTGAAGGAATTATTTAAGCTAACTCAGAACACTACTCAGAACAATTGAGCAAATAGGTCTGCAGTACTCTGAGGACAGCGAGTGCAAAAATTGGTTCTCAAAGAATTTTCAAGAGTTTTTCTATTATAAAAAACCCTAACATATTTGGGATTGATTTTCTAATAATATTTTGTGTGAGACCCGAAGTTTTGTCGTACTCGCTTAATGAATATCATGCCTGTTGGGTTGGAAAAGTTTACTTGAATACCCGTTAGCCTTAGAAATAGTTCGATGTTATTAAATCGAACCTAGATAGATTTGGAAACGAATAGTTGATGAATGATTATATTATGGATTTGGGTTTAGGAATCGGTTTACGAATTAGACCAGCAGTTTAAGTTTGGGCTGTCGAATAAATAAAAGAGAGTAGAGAGGGGCAAATGGGTCATTTAGCGCGAGCTTGTCTTCTTCCTTTCCCTTGCCCGCGAGACCCCCCCGGTGTGCCTCTGCTTCTTCACGCCACGCTCTCTCTCTCTCTCTCTCCTCTTTCTTCTTCTTCTTCTTCTTCTTCTTCTTGTTCTTCTTCTTCCTGCCTCCTCCTCACTGCTCGCTGCCACGCCGTGCGATCACCGGACCCCAGGCGATGCCCACCTTCTCCGGCGTCCTCCCCTGTGCGTGGCCGAGCAATTTCAGCGCAAAACGGAACCGAGCACCCGGCGATTTCAGAGCATGCAAGGTGAATTCGAACCCCTCATTCATCTATAAGTGTATTCTTGACCTAGATTCTTCCCAATTGTGGTTAATTTCTCCAGAAATTGCAAGTTAGGGTTTCAGTTTGGTGGAATCCGAACCCCCACGCGAAGGCAAACGAGATTCTTGGGTGTGTGGAGCTCGAATTCGTCTTCAATCTAGCCAATTGCACGCAAATTGCTTGAATTCAAAGTGGGTAATCCTTTAATCCCACTTATTTTAAGAATTTCGAATGATAATCATATGAATAAGTTTATGGATTTGCTAGTTATAAGTATTTATGCCTAAAGAGTATGAATTATGCTAGAGATATGTATTTGAAGTGAATTATATGCGTTTAGTTTCGATTCGAATCAAATTGGGTAAATTATGCTTAAGATGTTAATTCGAAGTGAATTATATATGTTTAGCTTCGATTCGAATCAATTTGAGTGAATTCGAAGTGAGTTATATGTGTTTAGCTTCGATTCGAATAATTTTGGGTGAATTATGCTTAAGATGTTAATTCGGAGTGAATTATATACGTTTAGCTTCGATTCGAAACAATTTGGGTGACGTATGCTAATGAGGTTAATTCGAAGAGAGTTATATATGCCTAGCTTCAATCAAGTTGGAAGAAGTAGGCTTGAGGTGTTAATTGGAAGTGAGTTACATATGTTTAGTATCGATTGAATCAATTTTGGTGATTTACGCCCGAGATGCTAATTCGAAGTCGTTATATGTATTCGAATGTATGTGTGGACAAACATGTCAAGTGAGTTAAGCTTATTATGTTTATGGGCAAGCTTATTACATTTGTAAACAAATGAAGTCGGTTTTATGATTTAGCAAAACTGTCAAGTTAGAAGCAAAGTCGTTTATGATTAGGCAACCTCATTATGTTCATAAAGAGCCTTTTTAGTTGAAAACTAAGTCGTTTTACGATTTAGTAAACGTGTTTCCCCTATAAGAAGCTTTTAAGTCAAAAGTGATGTCGTTTTATAAGTTAATAAACGTATTATGTGTTTAAAAGAGCTTTTAAGTTAAAAATGAAGTCGTTTTACAAACTAGCAAACGTTTTACGTCTATAAGAAGTTTCTTAGGCTAAAAATGAAATTATTTTGCGAGTTAGTATCTGTATTACGTTTATATGAAACTTTTAAATTGAAAACGGAGTCGTTTTACGACTTAACAAGCTTATTACGTTTTAAGAAGCTTTGAAGCTTCAAAGGAAGTCGATTTATGGATTAATAAACTTATAACATTTATAAGAAGCTTTTAAGCTTCGAACTTAGTTTGAATTAAGCATTAACTAAACACGTTATGTTTCAAACGAGTATCGTTTTACGATTTAGCAAACGAATTACGTTTTTACGAAGCTTTTAAGTTAGAAACGAAGTGATTTTACAACTTAGCAAACGAATTACGTTTTTACGAAGCTTTTAAGTTAGAAACGAAATTGTTTCACGATTTAGCAAACTAATTACGTTTTTACGAAGCTTTTAAGTCAGAAACGAAATTGTTTCACGATTTAGCAAACTAATTACGTTTTTACGAAGCTTTTAAGTTAGAAATGATTTCGTAAATGTGTTTTACTAAGTAGTTTACACGTTAGCAGATTTATTTTGAATATGAAAGGCTTTTAAACTATTCGCAAAATCGATTTATGAGTTAGTGAACCTGATTTGCATCAAATTCATTCTTTTGCGTTTAAAAGGGTTGAAACGATCTGAAAAAGGGCAACTGGGGTTGTGTATTGTGAATCCTAGTTTTGAAGTACATGCTAGTAACTACCCAAGTTTTGAATCGTGAGTTAGAATACTCACCATGTTTTAAGAGGCATTTCTCATTGTTTGCCTAAAGCTAAAGTTGTAAGAAAATTATGTTTTCATGTTTTACGTTCATAAAACCTATATATGAATAAGTATAAGTGTTTATGTTTACGAATGATTATGTTTATGAATAAGTATAAGTGTTTATGTTTACGAATGATTATGTTTATGAATAAGTATAAGTATGTATGTTTACGAATGATTATGTTTATGAATAAGTATAAGTATGTATGTTTACGAATGATTATGTTTATGTCTAAGTATGAGTATGTATGTTTACGAATGATTATGTTTATGTCTAAGTATAAGTATGTATGTTTACGAATGATTATATTTATGTCTATGTTTATGTGGAGGAGCTACTCTAGAAACTTTAAGCTTAAGTCTGAGACCCAGGGATGGTGGCTTAGTTCCCGCCTGGTATTATGTATGTTATGTTATGATAGATTCATGGATGGTGGTTTGATTCCCGCCTGAAGTCTATGTATGAAAATTATGTCTCAGCATGGTATGATGTCTGTCTGGATAGGCGTATGTTGCCGTTCGAGTTTGGCCGACTCGGGATGGCAGTAACAAAGTACCTCTAAGAGTCTAGTCTCCTCATTTACGTGAATAAGTTACTATGTATGTTTTTCGGTAAGTGAAACTTATGCGTAAAACCCCTTTTATGCTATGTTTCTGGGTTTACGTAATTTTATTATGGACGGTTTCTATTAAAGTTAAGCTTTTTAAGTATGACTATTCCCTTACTTGACTTATGGGTTGAATATGATGTGTTATGTGTAAGTTCTTCAACTAAAATGAATTACGGAAGGCTTTTGTAAGTTAGTATGTATTTTAAGTATGTTTTGGGAGAGAGAGTTTACTCACTGAGCGGTGGTTGCTCATTCCCATTACTTTTCCCCTTTTCCCAGATTCACAGGTATGTGACTGCTGCGTGGAGCGCCCAGGGTGGATTTGCGTGGACTGTGTTGCCATGGTTATGAATTTAATGTGTAATGTCGTATGTGGTTGTAAGATTATGCAATCAATCTGTTTCTTTGTAAAGTTTATGAAAAATCGAAAGTTCTGTGTACTCCGGGCGTGTGGCCCGTAGAGTTGGGAACTCCGGCGTGTAGCCGTTGAGTTGTTGCTGGTTGTTGACTACCTTATGTATTGCAGGGTTATTATGTAAGGCTTTAAGCCTGGGAAACGGTCAGTTTTCGGGGGAAACTCTACCCGTTTCGTCCCAGAATTTAGGTAGAAAGTTAAGAACACGTGACGTCTTCGGCCCTAGGGGCTGGGGGTGTTACATTTTGTCTTACAAAGAGTCATTCACTGAATAATATTGTTTTCCTAAAAAGATATTATCAAAAGATTTTATCTTAGCCTTTAAGATATGATTTTTCAAAAGATTTTTCAAATATTTAAGCATATCTTTTAAAGAGGTTTTATAACTCCTAGTTTTAGGGAATGGCTAAGATTGTGGAAAGATAAGGGAGATTTCCTTCTTGCACGGCAAGCACACATCCCGCTATTTAAGTGGCTCTCTCCTTCATTCTTTCTCAAGGTTTTTCAAGGGTTTTCCATGTGCAAAAATTATCTTTGAGAATCATATTTTTCTGTGAGAAAAACTTTCCAAGAGTGTGCTAAATCGAGTCTTTCATATTGGCATAATAGTGATTGTATTGTACCTTACATTTAGCTTATTCAGAAGCATAAAAGTAAGGTGTTCTTCTATTCTTTTCTGTCATCAGTTAAGTCTAGAGTGTGTCCAAGTCTTGGGAGACTTTGGACGTGTTGTGTGACTCATTCTCAAGTGGAAAATAGTTACGTGTGTGTAACTAGAGTCTCGGGGGAGACTAAGTTACGTGTATGACGTAGTCACGTGTGAGTTACATGTGCAACGAATTCGGCCCATGTTAGTGAAAGTGTTGCTGAAATTCTACTGAGGTAGGTCATAGTTTTTACACCTCAACTAGGCCAGAGGTGGTTTTCCACGTAAAAATATTGTGTCTCCTTTATTATTTTTGCAATTAGTTTCGTTTCTGCCTCACTGCAAACACGTCTCCAAACAATTCTCACGAGTGTTTTGAAACGAACAAAAAAATCGAAGGACACAATTCACCCCCCTATTATGTCTTTGTGTGAGTAAATCTAACAGAGACTTATTTGAACGGTTGATTCTTTTTCAGCCAAACAATGAATCAAGAAGAGGAGGAAATTACCTAAACTGATTTGTGGACAAATCCTTTTCAACAAGGGGGGGGGGATGATGGAGATCTCTCCATACCCTTGATTTAAAGAAGCAAATCAATCTAGGTAATTTCACTTTGCTAGCCAAAGGATGAATAAATCATCCTTATTTTGTTTAATTAATTAAACAGCAGGTCACGGGTTTAAGTTAGTAGTAAACCCGTTTTTGAGAGCTTAATTACTTAGGCCTCTTTGAGGTTTAAGTCTAATATTTTGAATTGGGATTGAAGTTTAGGAAGTCATCTTTGCAACCAAACAAGTTTCGTCCTATTTGGACTTCATTTACCAACTCAAATTAGCCAATAAACCCAAGACATACAAATTGCCCAGTTCAACGAGAATGTACCGGATTTTGGGTATGTGATTTCTTAAGCTTAGTGGTGGTTTAAGTCTTGGATTTTCACCTTTTTGGAATCCCCAAGATGTCTACTTTCAAGTCCAAACATTAATTTCCAATCATGCACAAAAGAAGCTAGGAGATAAAGGCATTTTCTCAAACCGACTAGTTTTGGTTCAAAACTACACGATAAAATGTTTTAGTGGAAATCTTATACTTAAACATGGTTTAACCTTGATTTATTTGCAGGGGGGTTTGTACACACCCTAAGTTTTCCACCCATGGCCTAAAATCATAATCATGACCACTTTTAGTTGGGTTTAAAGAAGTTAGAAAACCAGGTAATTTCTGCCCCTTGAACCCCGGTTTACAGCAGCAGCAAGATTTACCTTCATCCGAGGGTTTCCTCCATTCTAGCTAGAGTGGCACGCATTCCAAGGCTCCTAGCTCATCAATCATCAACTGCAAAATGATTTTACCTTGAGAAGAGCAACCAATGGAAAGCAAAGGCAGCAAAACATGTCTCTTAAAGCTCATTGGCTAGCCGAAAAGGGAGATATTACTTTACGGCTGGTTCCCTTTCTATTTGCTAGATACCTGGTTTTATTAGGCTTAATTACATGTGATTAAGGTTGTAAACATCATTTGTTTTCCTTTCCTTTTCATTTGGATTGTAATTAGCCTAAGTTGACTGAGCTTATGCACGGGTTAATGATAACCGTGGCTATTAGCATAGTTTAATACGTTTCCTTCATAGCCATGAAAGCTTTAGGTGTGTGCTTGCTAAGGTGCATGATTGCTAGGTTTGTATTAAAGGATTGCACACGGCCATGGGTAAGACACACTTGAATATTGGATCAAAAAGCAGTTGAGAGCATTTGTGCTTTCGTGCTTTTGCACATTAAAATACTAAATTTGCTTATCCTTAACTAGGCCGGTTAGGGTGGTGTTCAAGCTTAGTCTTAAGCTCTTCTAAGTGGTGTTTCTATATCTTAATCATGTTTAGGGGCCCTGAACTAGTGTTTGGTGGTGTTTCTGTATCCAAACAAAGGTTTAGTTCTATCATTCTACCTTGTTTATCTACACGGGTTCAAAGGGAGCTAAGCTAGATTTCACATGGCAAAGCCGTGTGTTCTTGCTTTCTAGCTTTAGTTTTCATTTAATCCCTTGAAGATATATCAAGTTTCTTTTCCTTTTCTCATTTAGAATCCCTTGATTCTAAATTCCATCCGTACCTCACGTGTTTGCTGCCTCACAAGCAGCATAGTACGTACCATTTTCCTTAAGTTTTTCTTGATTGTATTTTCTCTTGGTTTTAAGCTTTCACTCTTAAATTGAGTTTTAGCTTAGACCGTTGACATATACATCATATTTGGTATCAGAGCTTGGCTTCTCCTAGGCCTAGTATGTCCCTCACACTTCCAAAATCCATCCCACTCAAAATCCCAAAGACATCCCACAAACCAGCTGCATACACCTTCGGTTTCACCATGAGTTCTAGTATGAACTTGAGTCTGGAGGAGAGGTTTAAAGCACCTATGTGACAGCATGAGATACTAATGAAGGTCCTTAGTGAAGAGGCTCAATGTGAGCAAGAAACTAAGGCTCAAAATGAGTATCTTCGAAAACAGCTTGGTGCATTTTTGTAGCAAAAGCAACAAGTCAATGGAGAACCACTCCAATCTGATTCTAAAAGGGAGGAATAAGTGTTTAGTCATCCTTTGGATTCATCTAGTGAGGATTAACCCTTAAGAATGACAAGACTAGGCCAACATATTCAAGCTAATACAAATGATTTCAAGGTTGAAATTCCAGAATTTGAAGGCAAGCTTGATCCTGAAGAGTTTTTGGATTGGCTACACATGGTTGAGAGAGTTTTTGAGTACAAGGACATTCCTGAAGAGTTGCTTTAAGACTTCATAAGTATGCATCTCTTTGGTGCACTAACTTGTGTGCTAAAAGAGTTAGAGAAAGGAAGTCCAAAATTGGAACATGGGAGGAGATGAAATCTAAGCTTAAGGCTCGGTTTCTTCCTCCTACCTATGTTCAAGATTGTTACCCTCAACTCCACCACTTGAACCAAGGCAATCTGAGTGTAGAAGATTACACTCGTGAGTTTGAAAAGTTTGTAATCAAGTGTGATTTGCATGAACCAGAAGAGCAAACAATTGTTAGTTACTTTGGAGGTCTTGATCCTAGGTATGCTAATGTTGTTGATTTGCAAGCTTATACCTCTTTTGATGAATTTTGTGTACTGGCTTACAATATGGAGCAGCAAAAGAAGGCTAAACAGCCCCTAAGGCTTCCAAAGCCCTCACCGCTTGAAAAAACCTTGAATAAGGGGAGTTCATCTTCCAGCTCTAAAGCCACGACACCCATTCCTCTCATTCCATAGAAGAACCACA